>JALJCO010005864.1:0-73459 GCA_023101725.1 Atherinomorus stipes
ACAGTGAAGCTACTTCCTAGTTCCAAATATTTGTAGTTCTTCCTTCATCCGCTAGGGCCTAGCTCCAAAACAGAGCAAATCCCCATAGACGCCCATGTTAAAAAGGCCAACTTCACAGCAGAAATAAACATGTTTACAGCCTGGTTCGAAAAATCATTTTAGGTCTCACAGTTCAAGTTTACCTTCATGTCAACTGTGAGGGGGGTGAATTTTTTTATAACTCATCTGTTTAGATGTTATTTATTCTTTAAATTACGCATTAATTAAGAGCGTGTCCTTTTGATTGACATGTGTGGGAATGTAGCCGCCACTAGGAGGCTCGTTGCTAGCTTCCTGCCCCGCCCTGCTCGCTCCAGGAAGGCCTCAGTCTCAGCCTCGGCCTCGCCTGAAACACTTTGGCCACTTTCACTCTTCTCGGCCAGTTTTGTGTTCATGTTGATTCACATTCAGACATTTTTGTACATTATTGGACAAATATGGCTTGCTCTGCTGTTGATTACATTAACAGACCGTCTAATACTCGGTCGTATCCTCAGAGGTTGGGGGGCTGTCACCTTGAAACCTTTCCTCTAGACAAAGCCAATCCAAACTTGTACATAAATTCTTTGTATTTGCTGTAAACTTTCGCATAAAGAAAAGGAAAAAAAGCATGAAGAAGAGCAGGAATTCAGTAGGCTGATTCCCACTGAGACGAGCTGTTGAATAATAAAAGTAAGAGCTCTGATCAATGTTTTTTTCCTTACTACATGGTACATTAGCATGACTTTGAGCATGACTGTTTACATAAAAATTAACCTGTTTACATGAATGATAGTGTGATTATTAGCATCACTGTTAGCATAACTGTAAGCCTTTTAATTTGACTGAGAGCATGACTTTTAGCATCACTATTAGCATTACTGTTAGCTCGTTAGCTGTTAGCTTGATCGACTTCAAGCTGAACTTTTCACAACCAATCCAGCTGGCTGCTTATTGCTTGTCTTCATGTTGTCTTTGCGCATTTGATCCATGTGGGGGTTTCGCAATGTAGGGAGATTCAAGAAAGATAGAAGCTAAAAACAGGAGGACCATGGCAGATATGGAGTTTTTGTTAGAAACTGAAAAAGATAGGGATTATTTAGTATTTTCATGGTCAAAAGGTTGTAAGAGAAACAGAAGGGAAAAAAAGGACAACGCATCTTCCTCTGATCAAGGCCTATCGGTCTCTGCCAGACACGTGACATTTGTTGCTAAGACGCCATTTCAGGCGTATTAAAGTCAGCGGTCCCGTTTATCAAACAAGCGTGGAAATGAGCGCACATCTGATCATATAAATGATCTTATCATTGTATCCACGTGTGATTCATAAATGTTCCTGTCTGACCAAACAATAGAATCTACGTCAGAAATCCCTCCTCATCCAGCTGCTTCTACCCTGAAGCAGCAGCGCAGACAGGCGGAGGCTGGTCCAAGCCTGACCCGGACTGTCCGATCCAATCCTGACCCGCACAAGGACAGAAGAAAAAATAACTCTCATTAGCTAAGCTAAGAAACAGTCTGCTGACTGAGCACTTATAGACCATAACTTTAGGGTACAGATTACTTAATAGAAACGACGGATCGCCTCCTGTCTTCTGTCTCCAGGAGCTGCAGGTGTCATACCAGCCAGATGATCTTAACAGCAGAGTGTTATAACTTCTGATGAAGGCGACAACTGATCGCCAAAAATGTCAAGATAAATCAGACTTTATTATCTCACTGTTGATGTCTGAATAAAGAAAAGAAAGCTCGGCTGCTTGTAAGAAGACGGACAGTTGGGCTGCAGAAAGGCGCAGGTGCATCGGACCAGCGGGAAACGCTGCTTTAGACTCAGGGAAAGTTTGCAACACAACCCTGACCTGTGTGGAGCTGTGCAGCAATGCTGTAACTTGTTAAGACTTTACTGACAAGTTAAATAACAGAAATACTAGTTTATAAACATTATGGCAGCCAGAAGGGCAGACCCGCTGGTAACTGCAGCTCCCAGGAGACACGGAGTTGAGTGGAGGAGATCCGTTTCTATAAATTAATCTATACATTAACGTTGTACAAGTGTTCATTCGGTGACTGTTTCTTAGTTTAACTAATGAAAGTTATCGTTTCTTATGTTCCTGTCCGGGTCAGGCTCAGATCCGACCAGCCTCCATCTGTCAGCGCTGCTGCTGCTTCAGGAGAAACAGCTGGATGACGGTGCATTTCTGACGAATATTCTGTTGTTTGGTCAGACACGAACATTTTATAAATCACACATGGATTCAGTCATAAGATCATTTTTATGATCAGATGTGCGCTCATTTCCACGCCGGTTTGACCACTGACAGTTTTACGCCTGAAATGGCGTCAAGCGCTGGTTACTGCTGGTTAAGCAACAAATGTTACGTCACTCGGCGGAGACGATTATATTATGTGCTGTGCATTTCACGTCTTTTGTTGGATGTTGTGTAGTATACAATGTACCGTTAAGCCTGTACCATTACTATGGAACAAAGCAGCCATCAGATTACTGACGGTAAATACTAAATAAACATACTGTATGCTGCACATACACATTTCTCACTGAATGTTTAATTACATTAATGTATTTGTATTGATAATTTCATATAGTTTTGGAGGGAAAAATCCATAACAGCCAGTAAGCTCGCATTTATTAAGGATCAGATGGTTGGTTCTCCGTATTAGCTTCTGTATTTCTTACTGTTGTCTTAAACATCATTACAGTTTTCCTCTGTAAGGATATGAGATTTTATTATTATATTTTATTATAAGTTGTAAGGTCTTGCTTTCATCTAGCCAGTAAGGTCTGCCATGTGGTAGCATGTAATGTCCCAGCAGAATGGACAGTACTTTAAGTCAAAGACACAATGCATACAATAGCAAAGATCCCCTTCAGACAGTACCGTGTTCATGCTGAGACCAGAAGGATGAAATAAATGTAAAAGGAGGCGTCTCATTGTTTCAACTTTACACAAGTTTTATTTAAAACAAAAGAGTCCTTCATTAAAATCCTCCTTAAAAGGCTTCTTAAAGTTTCCCCTACAGGGGGTCTCAGATGTGGGAGGTCCTTCATCACCTCTCCTCTGAAAGCAGACTGAAGTAATGTGGTCCTGGTCTGCTGATAAAAACAAAGTTTGAGGAGTAACACTCTTACTGGGAAAGAAAGAGTAGTTTTATCTCTTACTGGGACACTGCTGGGATTTACTGGTTTGTCTGTAATAAAAAGAAGCAGTGCGGACAGACGACTCATGGAAGTATGTTTGTAATGATCTGACAGCTTTGTAGCAGTCGGGCTTCTGTTCAGGCTTGTAACACGTCTGCAGGTCAGATTTAGAAGAGACGCCTGAACTCCAGACACAGCTGAGTTTTAGACGTTCTCAGTAGATATCAACCAGATTTTTATCAAAAGTTCAGGATCCTATTAAATAAATAAAAGCTTTTCACTCACACAGAATATTCTTTAGTGTTGAACTTTCCTAAAAAAGCTCCTTTTTTTGTGCATTATTGTTTTCGACAAAAGGCTAAAAATAAGCTTAGATTTGCTTCCTGCAGGTGTGTGTGTGTGTGTGTGTAACTTTAATAATCTCCTGCTGAGGACTCATTTTCATTTGACCTGAAAAGGCTGATGTCTCACTGAAGTTCAGATTTCATCTTCTAATATAATAACCTCATCTGTTTATTTGCTATCTGTAGCTGGTTGTAGTGGGAAACTCTCCATGTCTGCACCCCCTGTTGTCATATGCATGTGATGATTGCAGGCTAGGAGCGATAGATTGGTGGTGAATGCCTGCAGGGTAGATCAGGGATTGAGGGAAAGAAGGAATGAAGAGCTGCTTCTTTTCTTTTGACTTTGAAACCTTGGGGGGGGGTGTTTGACCAGGTTGTCTTTGGAGGCTCATTCCCGACAGCTGACCAAAAGTAGTTTTTATCATCTTAGAACTTTCTCAAAAGTCAGGAAAATGTTGTCAAGGGCAGATCTGGAAATGATCATTCATGCTTTTATCTCATCTCATATTGACTATTGTAATTCTGTTTTTCCTTGTTTTAATAAGAGGACCCTCCAAAGACTCCAGTTAGTCCAGAATTCTGCTGCTAGACTTTTATCAGCTTCATCCAGAACGCTCCACATCACTCCTATTTTATCAAATCTTCATTGGCTCCCAGTCAAATTTCAAACTGATTTAAAAATCTTCATTTTGACCTTTCATGGCGCTGCATGGCCAGGCCCCCGGTATATTCTTGATCTGCTGTGTCTCTATACTTCAGGGCGCACATTCGCTCTTCAGGCCAGAGTCACCGAGTCTGTTACCCAGAGAGTTCAAAGAAATCTACCTGTTCATACAAGCTTACCTTGCTCCCATTTCTGACTCATTCATACCACCAAAATGATTGAAACTGAATGAAACAACAATCATTCCATTGGTTAAAAAAAAAAAAAAACACCTGTTGAAAATCTTTAGTTAATTCATAGCAGTGCGCGTTGAGAACAAAATAACGTAAAAATGATCAATGGAAATCAGTGAAAAATCAATAGTTCTCCCCTTTTTATTTCTCTTCTGCTGAGTGGGAATTTATATGGTCAATATTTTCCCCTAAATGTGGCAAGAAGTCAAAGAAATGTTTTGCGCTCTTACTGGCAATCCAGGAGTGTTAACAGGTGCAGGGCCAACAATGGTAACGAATAGGTGAAAAATGAAAAAAGTCAAGCCCGCACACTGAATGATATGGAGGCAATTGGATGCAAAAATGGACTGATTTATTTACATGGTGCCAAGGTGCACAGCAAAAAAGTGCAAAGAAATAGTGAACGTTTCGGTTCTAGACCATCATCAACACTAATGACCTGACTGCACAACTTGAAGCTTTAAATAGGCTGGTCAGCAGTGAAGACAGCCAATCAGGATAACCCTGACAGGAGGAAGACATCAACTAATTAGACATGAGGGATATACAAGGAAAAATCCAAAAGACAATATATAGAGACTATCAAAGACAATGTGTAGAAAATTATATGTTATTATATATGTGCAGGCTCCCCTAAATGTGGCAAAAATGTATTTTCTAATCTCAATAATGTACTGAAAAGGGAAACTTTCTATTGAGTTCTGCCCTGAGTTTCATTCTTTCATTTCATTGCAGCAGTCTGCTTATTTTCTTTGCAAAGTGTAGACTGAGTTTTTATATGACATCACTCAGACTATCTACGCAGAGCAGCACACCTTCAGCAGTGAAATACAGACCGAGTGGCTGCAACTGAAAACTGAGAAGGAGGGAGAGAGATTCTTACTGTACGTACTGCAAGTTGAGACCGCGGCTACTTAAAGGAATACAACACCCACAGAATGATGTGCGTTTTTTTGTACTCACCCTCATGCTGAGCAAGACTGTGGAGCACTTTTTTAATCTCTCAGATGCTGCTGGAGATCGGAGAAGTTTTAGTTTCTCCCAAACTTTCATATAATGGAGGTCACCGGTGCTTGAAACAAAAAGGTCCATAAAAGTCCACAAAAACTTGGTAATATTCCTCCATACTGCTCGTCCAATATAATCCAAGTGTCCTGAGTGGGTAGCGTCCATAATTTATTCTAAACGACATCATTCAGTATATTTTTATAGTTTAAACAGAACTACGTTTCTGTTCTTTCAAATCAACAGCCAACCCCTCTTGTGTTTGTCCGCAGCTTGTTCACTCTTAACACAATGTAAACAGTAAATTTCTTCTTCTACACTTGCATTATCAGCCGATTAGGCGCTGAACACCACTGCTTCCATAGTGTCGTGAACTTGCAGGGGCGCGCTTTGCAGCAGCAACATGTAGTAACATGTAGGACTTTTTAAGGTATAAAATTACACTAAATTAATGTAGTTTCGGGTAAATTATGGACACTACCCACTCGGGACACTTGGATTATATTGGACGAGCAGTATGGAGGAATATTGCCAAATTGTTGTGGACTTTTATGGACCTTTATATGAAAGTTGGGGGGAAAATTAAAAACCTCTCAGATCTCTGGCTGCATTTCATGGTGCGTTCCAGTTGTCTCGGGATTCTGAGCAGACACAAGTTGGTTATGTCATTACCAGGTATTTTGTGTTCCAGTTGCACCAACTCGGGGGAAAAAAATAGAAATCTCCATAATAGACTATTTGTGAGCTAGAACAGCTTGAAAATAACACATTTCTAGTTAAAAAAAAAATAACACAGACATTATAACAATGTTACCACAATAACAAAAGCTAATTTCAGAGTATGTGTTTAATAAACAATACATAATCCCGCTGCGTTTCAAAGAAAAAAAGACCGCCATGAGACGGTAAAATTCAATGTGGGAGTGGGTGGCCTAGTGGTAATGTGGCAGGCTTTGGTGCAGAGGACCTGGGTCACAACACTCAGATGAACCACTGTGGACCCCTGAGCAAGGTCCTTACAGTGCATGTTCATGTTCTTTATAACGGCAGAAAATCATTCCCTGAGATGAGGCAGTAACTGTTAGGTCTCTTAAGTTGAAAAGAACCAGAAAGTATTACTTGAAAAAAGGGAGGGGCAGAGATAAAACTCTCCTTCACAATCACCACACAGTTTTGGAATCATGTGACCTCTGACGTCAGAGTGGGTGAAGTCCTGTGAATTCCACAGCTGACAAATGCAAAACAATAAGAGATAAACGGTGAAACAACAGCCATATAGCAGCTAGACATCATCTTTCTGAACATCCATCTTCTTTCTTGACCTCACCTCTACAGCTAAGGCTGAACTCTCCCGACCGGCACCCTCTTGATCGCCTCTTCTCCTTGAAGTGACTCGGCAACAGCGGCAAAGAATATAGATACCAAGAGGCGAGACTCATCTGTGTTTTTGGAAACACGTGTCCGCCATTTTGGACTGACACAGATGTCATTCTGGATATATGGGTATGAGTGGACAAGTTTATATTCGCAGTAATAGGTTTTTTGTTTTTGTTTTTAAAATTCTCAATAATAGTTGTTCGAGCAATTTTATTGACCTTAGATTATTTTATCTTTAAGTTGAACGAGGACCCTGCTGGTCTTATATGGTCCTCATGTAAGATGTGGAGCAGTTGAAGGGTCACTCTGCTTACCTGATTGCAACAGGTAAGTGGAGAAAATGACTTATTTGAAGTCGTGGATTAGTGCACCTTGTAGACGCCAGCAGGTATTATGAATTTTCAATTGCGCTGCATTGGATTAAATGTTTTTTGTTTCAAGTGTTAAACCGTGCCTTCAATTACTTATTTGATTTGGAAAGCTTATTAAAAGAACACTTTCAGCATCTACCTGAAAGTGGCATACAAGAAGACTTTACAATATTTATGAAAATGATTGGTTAGGCCAATATTTTGGAATTTAACTTGTATTATTTTTTAAATAGTTTAATATATATTAATATAAAAATGTTATAATTTGATTAAAATAAAATGGTGATAAATTTATAATATAATTATAATATCCGCTACTTGAGCTGTATTATATCTCCACAAGGATCAGTGAAGAATATTGAAAACAGCCGATTAGGATAGTTTGAAATTGTTTCTGATCAAAAAATTAATTCAGTAGAACCGCTGGCGGTGGGAATGGGTGTAATTACCTTCCTCTTGATAGGCTTGCGATGTGTTCATGCGTTTTAACAATAATTAAGAAGTTTTAAGCTTTTGAAAAAGACGTTGTGTTTTATCAGGTCTGTACTATAGTGATAAACTGCTCACTTCAGTCCAAAATGGCGGATGCGCATGGGGGAAATGTTGTATTGAGTGTCACCTCTTGTTGTTCTATACTCTTTGACAGCGGGACGTTGAAACGTTAACTTAGCTTTAGCTGAGCTGAGCTTTAGCCGGTGCAGCTGCTTTCTGCTAGGTTGAAGTGTGTTTCTCGCTGTTCCTCTCAACATCAAGAGCTCAAAGCCGGAGGCGGGATTCATAAACGCCCGTACACATGATCCGTGGTGAAAACGCTGATACCTACAGTACAGAGATGGGTGAAATGCAGAGCCCTAATTTCCAACAGATCTCAACAGTATAACAAAAAAATGAATAAATAAATAAATAATGGTTGCAAAAATATAATGAAATTATTCAGTTAAACAGGAACAGATTTTTTTACGGTGTAAAGACCGTAGAAGGTCTAAATGTTGTACACAGGATCTCCAAATGAAAACTAATCGAGAGGTGACTTAGAAAATAATTTTTTTTCAATGTTATTTTCCACATTTTCATGTCTGTGCACATATCTGTGGCCTTCAGCATTACAGCTGTGATGAATGTTGTATTCAGTCGCCTCCTCCTGCGGTGATCCATGTTTTCATCAGTAGAGTCAGGAGCATTTGCCTACCCCTACGTCACTTCTGGTTTGTTGCCGAGGGCGCTATTTCACACTAAGTGGCAGGAAAGCTCCGTCGGACTAGTATTTGTACATTTTTGCATTGGCAGCGTTCAGTGTGGACCTGATACACTACAAGGGCTTCTACATATGCATGCTGCCCTCGCACTGCATTACTGAGCAGAGCTAGACAGCTAGTCAACAACTTTAAAGTATCTCAAAGAATCCACAGAGCTTACTTCTTCTGGTGAATTTTACTCAGAAACTTGTCAGATGTAAAACTTCAACACAATATAAAAAAATGCATTTACTATACATGAAGAATAAGCATTGATAACACATCATCTTTTGACATGTTATTTACAAGGAAAATCTCTATGTCTAAGCTCCACACCAATGCCCACAAGACACAAGCAACTAAAGCACTAGCATGATACAATTTTTACACAAACAAAATAATTATAAAACTTATAAATGCTTAAAGTAGGAGAAAATTAGCCATTGCTAACAAAAATACACTTACAGACAAATAATGTCAAAGACCCAAGCGCTGCAAGAAGCAGTTTCAGACACCATGTGCTCAGCTGACATTTCTGTGACTTACTAAAAGGATGATGCAACATCTTAATTGCCCTGCACTTGCAGTTACAGAAAACGCCCACAAGGTGGCTACTCAGACATACAAGTTAAGACCAAAAACTGTATATAATAACTGGACGTAGCATCTTGACTGAATAGAGAGAAGGGAGTGGATAGCCCAGTGGTAGCGTCGTGGGCTTGGGCGCGGAGGACCCGGGTTTTATTCCCAGCACGACCCCTGGGTGAACCACTGTGGACCCCTGAGCAAGGTCCTTAACCCCCCACCAACTTTAACAGCCCACTGCTCTCTGATACTCACAGTACAGAGATGGGTGAAATGCAGAGCCCTAATTTCCCCTCGGGGATCTTGCAAGTATAACAAACAAAAAAAAAAAAGTGAAGCAGTTGGGTGTGTCTTACCATTGCCATCTTGCCGTGTCACGTGTGTCGTCACTCCAGGAAAATACTAAAATGGGCACAGTGCGGCCGCGGGGCAAATGATTGACTGCTGACCAAGGGGCAAACTCCGCCTCAGAACAGTGAAGCTCGCTTCCTTGTTGCAAATAGTGTAATCCTCCCTTCATCCGCTAGGGGCTGGCTCCAAGAGCGAGCAAATCCCCATAGACTCCCATGTTAAAAACGCCAACTTCACAGCAGAAATAAACAGGTTTACAGCCTGGTTCAAAAAATCATTTTAGGTTTATTAGGTCAAGTTTACCTTCATGTCAACTGTGAGGGGGGTGAATTTTTTTATAACTCATTCGTTTAGATGTTATTTATTCTTCAAATTACACATAATTAAGGGCGTGTCCTTATGATTGACATGCGGCAGACCGGAAGCTCCGCCTGCCGACCGGAGGCTCCTAGTTAGCTCCTTCTTTACTCTTAAGGTCTCAGTTTGTTACAGAGTCGCACAACGGCGGTTTTTAGTCTGCGAATTGCAAGTCTAAGCATGTCTTACCTTAACCATGCCGCTTAGGGGGCTTATCTTTGTTAGCTCCTCTTAGTTTCGTGTTAGCTTAGTTAGCGTTTAGCCCACAGTACATCAGCTGTCAATCATTTGCCCCGCGGCCGCGCTGTGCCCATTTTAGGATTTTCCTGGAGTGACGACGTACGTGACACGGCAAGATGGCGACGGTAAGACACGCCCACCTGGCTTCACATTTCTCTATTCAGAAGAGACCGGAAGCTACGTCCAGTAATTATATACAGTCTATGCTGCTGACGTACTCTGGGCTAAACGCTAACCGAGCTAACACGAAACTAAGACGAGCTAACAAAGAGTAGTAGACTTGCAACTCGCTGACTAATGCTGCGTTCCATTATCCTCGGAACTGGGAAGTGGAAACTGGGGGGTGACGTCACACCCGACTAACTTGCATTCCAGCTCACTGGTCAGAAAACCAGTTAGCAGCCTAGCAAAACAACACGTTTGCTAAGGCTATTGTTATTAGCCGTTGTTGGCACAGCTGGCGTTGTAGTTCACGTATACGACATGAAAAATGTCAATTACACTACAGAAGCTTCCCCCTACATCTGTATAAACCACTACTACGTGCACGACTGATTTAATGCAACAAAATATTAGTAAGAAGTGTAAATAAATGAATAACAGGAGCTTCTAAAACTGGCTGCGGCCATCTTTAAATCTGAACTTGGAGCTGCGAGAGTTGTCCGACTTTCCGAGTGGGAAATCTGACTTCAGGGGGGCGCTCCAGTTGAAACTTCCTACTCGGAACTGGGAATTTCCGACTTCCGAGTTGAAATGGAACGCAGCATTAAAACCACCGTGGTGCATCTCTGCTACAAACTGAGACCTGACTGAGAGCAAAGATGGAGCTAACTAGGAGCCTCCGGTCGGCAGGCCGGGCTTTTGGTCTGCTGCACGTCAACCATAAGGACTAGCTATCATGCTAACAGCAATGCTAACGGTCATGCTATAGGCCATGCTATCAGTCTGGTTGACTGTCATGCTAACAGTGATGTTAACAGTCAGGGTAATTATATTGTGAACATTCATGTCATAATAGCTAAGTAATGCCATCAGTCAGGTTAAAAGTCAAGCTAAGAGTTAAAATTCATGCTAGCAGTCATGCTAACAGTAATGCTAATAGTGACGCTAAAAGTCATGCTATCAGTCAAGTTAACAGGCTTACAGTTATGCTAACAGTGATGCTAATAATCACTATCATTCAGGTTAACAGGTTAATTTTGATGTAAACAGTCATGCTAAAAGTCATGCTAATGTACCATGTATTAATGAGAAAACCATTGATCAGAGCTCTTACTTTTATTATTCAACAGCTCGTCTCAGTGGGAATCAGTCTATTCTGAATTCCTGCTGTCCTTCAATCCCAGGATGGTTTTCATATTTTTCCACTTCTGGGACTTGCTGTGTTTTGCTTTTCTTTGTTGAATCTCTGCAGGAGCTTGGCTAGTCTGTGGTCTGAGATCTTCTTTTGCAGATGGACAGTTTCCATGGAAACAGAACACAGAACCCTTTTCAAAATTTGTGCATTCTGTTTGCACTCTTTAAATGACAACCATAGTAACAGTCATGCTAACATTTATGCTAGCAGCCATGCTACAGTCACTCTAACAGTCATGCTATCAGCATTGCTAATTGTCAAGCAAACAGTAATTCTATCCATCAAGTTAAAAAAAAAATCCTAGCAGTCATGCTAACAGTGAGGCTGATAATCAGTTCAACTGTCATGCTAACAATCATTTTAAAACTCATGCTATCACTCAGTTTGACTGTCATGCTAATGGTGAGGTTAAAACTTATGCTAGCAGTCATGCTAACAGCATTGCTAATAGTCCAGCTAACAGTCATGCTATCAATCAGGTGTAGTGTCATGCTAACAGTGATGTTAACAGTCAAGGTAATTATAATGTGAACATTCACGTCATAAGTAATGCCATCAGTCAGGTTAATGGTCAAGCTAAGAGTCAGGTTAAAATTCATGCTAGCAGTCATGCTAACAGTAATGCTAATAGTGATGCTAAAAGTCATGCTATCAGTCAAGTTAACAGGGCCGTTTCTCAATTCCAAGTTCGCTAAGAACAAACTTGTGTACTTGCTAGTATGGACTTGTTGGAAGTACAGACTTCTGAGGACGGAAGGACGCAAGTACACTCGTTGCACATTTGGAACAGAAGCATACTTGATTACGTCAAAGACGTTGCTGAAGTTGTGTCATAACAGATATCTAATACTGAAATAATAAGTAGCAATAACCCTGCTCGAATGTGGCAGTTAGAGACAGCTAATCTGCGCAACCGTCTTACTTACTGTTAGCTACCGTTAGCTGTTCAGCCCATTTCGTGAAACCGCTAGTCACTTTTAATAACGGTTTAAAATTTATCAAACCACCAAGAAGTTGAAGTAAAACAACTCTGTTGTAGAAAAGTTATATAAAACCAACGTTACGTGAAATAATGAGTATTTTCAGCACTTATAGCAATTACTTTTCTCCTCCACCATTGTTATGCCGCAATGCCTTATGGGATAGAAAGGTATCTGAAGTCCACAAAAGTCATCTCCAATGCAGACTCGGAAAAGTGGGCGGAGCAAGTACACATCCGGGAATATGGAGCGTACTTGTCTTGATGCGTTCTTTGAATTGGAACAGTACTTGGACCTCTACTGATGACGTTTCAAAAGTACACAAGAATGCAAGTCCACAAAAGTACGCATATTGAGAAACGGCCCAGGCTTACAGTTATGCTAACAGTCATGCTAATGTACCATGTAGTAATGAGAAAACCATTGATCAGAGCTCTTACTTTTATTATTCAACAGCTCGTCTCAGTGGGATCCAGCCTACTCTGAATTCCTGCTCTTCTTCAATCCCAGGATGGTTTTAATATTTTTCCACTTCTGGGACTTGCTGTGTTTTGCTTTTCTTTGTTGAATCTCTGCAGCAGCTTGGCTAGTCTGTGGTCTGAGATCTTCTTTTGCAGATGGACAGTTTCCATGGAAACAGAACACAGAACCCTTTGCAAAATTTGTGCATTCTGTTTGCATTCTTTAAATGACAACCATAGTAACAGTCATGCTCAGTCATGCTAACATTTATGGTAGCAGCCATGCTACAGTCACTTTAACAGTCATGCTAACAGCATTGCTCATAGTCAAGCTAACAGTCATTCTATCCATTAAGTTAAAAAAAAATCCTAGCAGTCATGCTAACAGCAAGGCTAATAATTAGTTTAATTATCATGCTAAAAATCATTTTAAAACTCATGCTATCAGTCAGTTTGACTGTTATGCTAATGGTCAGGCTAGAACTTATACTAGCAGTCATGCTTATATCATTGCTAATAGTCAAGCAAACAGTCACTCTATCTATCAAGGTAAAAAAAAAACTAGCAGTCATGCCAACAGCAAGGCTAATAATTAGTTTAATTATCATGCTAACAAGCATTTTAAAACTCATGCTATCAGTCAGTTTGACTCTCATGCTAATGGTCAGGTAAAACTTATGCTAGCAGTCATGCAAGCAGCATTGCTAATAGTCCAGCTAACAGTCATGCTATCAATCAGGTGTATTGTCATGCTAGCAGTGATGTTAACAGTCAGGGTAATTATAATGTGAATATTCATGTCATAATAGCTAAGTAATGCCATCAGTCAGGTTAATGGTCAAGCTAAGAGTCAGGTTAAAATTCATGCTAGCAGTCATGCTAACAGTAATGCTAATAGTGACGCTAAAAGTCATGCTATCAGTCAAGTTAACAGGCTTACAGTTACGCTAACAGTGATGCTAATAATCACACTATCATTCAGGTTAACAGGTTAATTTTGATGTAAACAGTCATGCTAAAAGTCATGCTAATGTACCATGTATTAACGAGAAAACCATTGATCAGAGCTCTTACTTTTATTATGGAACAGCTCGTCTCAGTGGGAATCAGTCTATTCTGAATTCCTGCTCTTCTTCAATCCCAGGATAGTTTTCATATTTTTCCACTTCTGGGACTTGCTGTGTTTTGCTTTTCTTTGTTGAATCTCTGCAGCAGCTTGGCTAGCTGTGGTCTGAGATCTTCTTTTGCAGATGGATGGTTTCCATGGAAACAGAACACAGAACCCTTTGCAAAATTTGTGCATTCTGTTTGCACTCTTTAAATGACAACCATAGTAACAGTCATGCTAACATTTATGCTAGCAGCCATGCTACAGTCACTCTAACAGTCATGCTATCAGCATTGCTAATTGTCAAGCAAACAGTCATTCTATCCATCAAGTTAAAAAAAAATCCCAGCAGTCATGCTAACAGTGAGGCTGATAATCAGTTCAGTTGTCATGCTAACAATCATTTTAAAACTCATGCTATCACTCAGTTTGACTGTCATGCTAATGGTCAGGTAAAACTTATGCTAGCAGTCATGCAAGCAGCATTGCTAATAGTCCAGCTAACAGTCATGCTATCAATCAGGTGTAGTGTCATGCTAACAGTGATGTTAACAGTCAGGGTAATTATAATGTGAATATTCATGTCATAATAGCTAAGTAATGCCATCAGTCAGGTTTAATGGTCAAGCTAAGAGTCAGGTTAAAATTCATGCTAGCAGTCATGCTAACAGTAATGCTAATAGTGACGCTAAAAGTCATGCTATCAGTCAAGTTAACAGGCTTACAGTTACGCTAACAGTGATGCTAATAATCACACTATCATTCAGGTTAACAGGTTAATTTTGATGTAAACAGTCATGCTAAAAGTCATGCTAATGTACCATGTATTAACGAGAAAACCATTGATCAGAGCTCTTACTTTTATTATGGAACAGCTCGTCTCAGTGGGAATCAGTCTATTCTGAATTCCTGCTCTTCTTCAATCCCAGGATAGTTTTCATATTTTTCCACTTCTGGGACTTGCTGTGTTTTGCTTTTCTTTGTTGAATCTCTGCAGCAGCTTGGCTAGCTGTGGTCTGAGATCTTCTTTTGCAGATGGATGGTTTCCATGGAAACAGAACACAGAACCCTTTGCAAAATTTGTGCATTCTGTTTGCACTCTTTAAATGACAACCATAGTAACAGTCATGCTAACATTTATGCTAGCAGCCATGCTACAGTCACTCTAACAGTCATGCTATCAGCATTGCTAATTGTCAAGCAAACAGTCATTCTATCCATCAAGTTAAAAAAAATCCCAGCAGTCATGCTAACAGTGAGGCTGATAATCAGTTCAGTTGTCATGCTAACAATCATTTTAAAACTAATGCTATCACTCAGTTTGACTGTCATGCTAATAGTGAGGTTAAAACTTATGCTAGCAGTCATGCTAACAGCATTGCTAATAGTCCAGCTAACAGTCATGCTATCAATCAGGTGTAGTGTCATGCTAACAGTGATGTTAACAGTCAAGGTAATTATAATGTGAACATTCATGTCATAAGTAATGCCATCAGTCAGGTTTATGGTCAAGCTAAGAGTCAGGTTAAAATTCATGCTAGCAGTCATGCTAACAGTAATGCTAATAGTGATGCTAAAAGTCATGCTATCAGTCAAGTTAACAGGCTTACAGTTATGCTAACAGTGATGCTAATAATCATACTATCATTCAGGTTAAGGTTAATTTTGATGTAAACAGTCATGCTAAAAGTCATGCTAATGTACCATGTAGTAATGAGAAAACCATTGATCAGAGCTCTTACTTTTATTATTCAACAGCTCGTCTCAGTGGGAACCAGCCTACTCTGAATTCCTGCTCTTCTTCAATCCCAGGATGGTTTTCATATTTTTCCGTCGTGGGCTTGGGCGCAGAGGACCCGGGTTCGATTCCCCGACACGACCCCTGGGTGTACCACTGTGGACCCCCGAGCAAGGTCCTTAACCCCCCACCAACTGCTCCCCGGGCTGCTTAAGTAGCAGCCCACTGCTCTCTGCTACTCACAGTACAGAGATGGGTAAAATGCAGAGCCCTAATTTCCCCTCGGGGATCATACAAGTATAACAAAAAAAAAAAAAAAAAAAAAAAAAAGAATCTCTGCAGCAGCTTGGCTAGTCTGTGGTCTGAGATCTTCTTTTGCAGATGGACAGTTTCCATGGAAACAGAACACAGAACCCTTTGCAAAATTTGTATCATGGAAAATGATACAAATGATATAATGGAAAAGGTGTTTATTTTAATATATTCTAATTTTTTGGAATTTGAATATCATGGAAAAGGTGTTTTATTCTAATATATTCTAATTTTCTATTCTAATAGCCTGTATATGTGTGTATGTGTGTGCGTTGATCTATACTAAGACTCCCACTACTGTCATCTCTACACTGATAATACTTCTACACTTAATAACAATGTGTGATGGAGACCTGTGGTTCCATCACCACTTGTTAAACTGTAAACATTAAATGATTGGCAAAGTTAAAGTGGACAATGTTTTATTGATATACAGTATGTAAAAGTACAATTTAGTTAAATAAATACCGACTGTTCAATTGAAAGATGGAATGGTAAAATGTTTGTTTGCATAGGGGGACTGGCCATCCTGCCTGGGTAAAAAGAGAATGGAATTAGTATGAAGGTTTTAAGAAAATGTTTACTTATAGGGCCTGGGAACGTGACGTCACAGCGTAAGCCCCGCGGGGGTCGACGTGAGGATTCTCCATGTTTTGAGGCCATTGTTTGAAGTCGGGCTACTTACGTAACATGGGTAGAATTTGCTGGTTACATGCTGGCATTCCGACATACTGTCATTTCAACATACCATCCTGAAATCCCGCTATTCTGGCACACAAACGTCCCACCATTCCGACAAAGCTTTCCATGAAAGGAAACATGTGTTAATAAGAGTCTCTGACTCGGTGCTGTCCGGTACTGAACTGCAAACGATGAAGAGAGCCTCATTAGGAGGTTAGCTTCTGCAAATGAATAAATATTTGCTGCCACAACACACAATTTGGTAATTTGATAAAATGCCAAGGAATGAAATCCAGTTTCCCCTCCAAACCCTCCAAATATAAAAACTGCAGTGCGTTTGCATATAAACAGACGAGAAGACACATGATGGCAAATAGATTACTTATCTAAAATATATATTAAAAAGCACACACACACACACACACACACACACACACATATATATATATACATATATAAAGCTAAAAGAATTAGATATAATTAACAGTACAGTGCGCAATCTTGTCCTATTGCTTTTTAAATTGTGCCAAGAGCGAGGGCGCTGGTGATTTCTTTAACTGTGTGTTCTGATTAATTTCCAAAATAAAGTTTTAGCTTCTGAAATCACATTTTTAAACAGTTCTGATAGAGCTCAGTGTTTATCTGGATGATGCGGCTTCATTCCGAACCATTTCACTGAATGTGGACGAGCCGCTGCGTCTGGAGATTAAAAAAGAAAAAAAAGTGTAATGCCGGCATCCATAAATGCGCACAGCGATGCGCCCTCCCCTGCTGTACAGCATGGAGACTGGACATTATTCACACGTTTTCGCTAGAATTAGTCAGTGTCTTCAGGTGTCACCTGCAGCGCCGTCATTGATATCTGTAACTGCAGTTATTAATGTTGCGTTATGATGCCAGCGCGCGCAAAGACGCGCGGCTCTGTGGAGACTCTGCTCCAGCTGGCTGCGGTGACTGACGGTGATTTTTCTGCTGACAGTCAGTGATCCTGAGATTCAGACATGAATCTAACATGTTTCAGACCAGCTGGAGTTACATTAATACGTGGAGGCAGATTATATTTCCCGTTTCAGGAGATTTTGATAAAGATTATGAAGTTGCTTTGCGAGGTTGTGGAGTAAAGTTGATGCTGTAAAAGTTCGTAAAATCTGAATGCCGGAGAAGGTTTTTAAAGGAATTATGGGAATCGTGGGATGTCATTTCGACCATAGGATGAAAAAAATGCCAGAATGATGAGACGTTTAGTTGTTGCTATTTTGACAGTTGGGTCCATGTCGGAATGGAGGAATGTCAGCATGGCATTGCCTCCCGAACCTTTGCTGTGATGTGGGTTGCAATTTTCCTGCACATGATCGATCTGGAAAAAAACTGAAAACCGGCCGTCTTTTTTTTAATTTTTATTTCTTTTTCCGTTTCCAACATGAAAACAAAATCAAGGGAGTGTTGTGTCAGAAGTAACCCGGAGGAGGCGGATGGCATGGATAGCAGCTACAAGACGCACAGACATACATTTTACTAACATCCCATCCTTCCTCGTGTGCTGTAGGCATTTTCATTCCGGTAAGTGCAAATATGTGTCATAATTGGACGATAACCTTCATACTTTCTCCCACTTTTCATTGAAATTGCCCGTAAAGCTACCTTTTTATTTTGTAACATAACCTCTGTATATAGTGCGGTTAGCATGCTAGCAGGCTACAAGGAAGCCTCATTCAAACACATGAATGAATGGAACCCTGGAAAAGCACTTATGATGATGTTGTCTGAGCCCATCAGTTTGCAGGCTTCCATATCTTGGACCCAGCCGTTCGTAAACTGTTCATGAGCTTCCAGGGACGTGTAATTCCGAAACTGAGACGAAGTGTAGGCACTCGTGCCACAGACCAAGTATGTGAAAATATTGTTAGAGGAAGCAGAAGATCAGGGTCACGGGTCCACTCTGTAGCCAGCATTTCATATGGATTCTTATCTCCGATTAACGCAATCTTCTCCAGATAGCGTCTCATTGCCTCGGGAAGAAGTTTATCCTGGTACCGGTCTTTTCTTTCTTTTTAAACTTTAAGCATCCTGCCGTTTTCTTGTTCTCAGTCGGTCTCTCCGGCTGGCCTCAAAACATGGCAGCGGTGTGTTGTTTACCTCCCACAATGCATTGCGTTGTGACGTCGGTTCCCAAGCCCTATTTGTAGGGATGTTATGTTCGACTCCGCCTCGATCTTATGAACCGGAAGTCTCGCTACCGCTGTTTTGGTGGAAGTGTCAGCATGCCAAAAGCCACGTGACCACACAAACCGAGGCCTCGTTACGTCATCCGCGAGTGTTGAGCCGAAATCTTGAAGAGACTGGGTTTATTAATCTGTCAATGCTTAATACAGGTTCAAATCGCTTGGGAATTTATTGAAAAATAGTTAATTTATCACAGAGGATAATTCCAAGATATTAACCACAAAGGAAACACTAACTGAAGGTTGGCAACGTATCTTTTATTATACACCGTGTCAGAGACAAGACAGCTCCAGACAGCGCTTCCCTCAGCTGCAGTACACATCCACGGCCAGCAGATGGAGCTCATGCTCACGGTCTCAAATGTCTCGAGACTTTGTGTCGTTCTCTTGGCAGCTGTGTCAAAATGTGTGTCTCATGCATAGACTACTGGACGTAGCTTCCGGTCTCTTCTGAATAGAGAAATGTGAAGCCAGGTGGGCGTGTCTTACCGTCGCCATCTTGCCGTGTCACGTACGTCGTCACTCCAGGAAAATCCTAAAATGGGCACAGCGCGGCCGCGGGGCAAATGATTGACAGCTGACGTACTGTGGGCTTAACGCTAACTGAGCTAACACGAAACTAAGAGGAGCTAACAAAGATAAGCCCCCTAAGCGGCATGGTTAAGGTAAGACATGCTTAGACTTGCAATTCGCTGACTAAACACCGCCGTTGTGCGACTCTGTAACAAACTGAGACCTTATTAAGAGCAAAGAAGGAGCTAACTAGGAGCCTCCGGTCGGCAGGCGGAGCTTCCGGTCTGCCGCATGTCAATCATAAGGACGCGCCCTTAATTATGTGTAATTTGAAGAATAAATAACATCTAAACGAATGAGTTATAAAAAAATTCACCCCCCTCACAGTTGACATGAAGGTAAACTTGACCAAATAAACCTAAAATGATTTTTTGAACCAGGCTGTAAACCTGTTTATTTCTGCTGTGAAGTTGGCGTTTTTAACATGGGAGTCTATGGGGATTTGCTCGCTCTTGGAGCCAGCCCCTAGCGGATGAAGGGAGGATTACACTATTTACAACAAGGAAGCGAGCTTCACTGTTCTGAGGCGGAGTTTGCCCCTTGGTCTCATGAAGCTTCGTTTTCACTAGTGATGTTATGCTAGAGCAGGCTGCTCGACTTCGCATCGATCTTTCAAAGCAGAAGTGTTGTGGCTTATGTATCGAGGCTCGCTTCACTTCGTTAAGGACCGCCCTACTTTCCAAATGAAGCTTCATGACGTCACGCGCGTATCACCGACCTTACGTGCCAGTTTGAATTCAGGGTGGAGTCATCAATTTGCTAGTGCTTATAAACGGACACCAAACTTTTTGAGTTTATGAGAGGAGACAGTTGTGTATAGTTTCCATTTATTCATTAATTTACATACAGGGAGAGTGAGATTCAGGTGAGATTAGGCTAACATTCCATCTACTGATATATAGCTAATCACATCAGCGCTTAGACATTTAAGTGTATACATATTTATATAGGCTACTTATATTTCTACATACACTTACAAACACACACACACACACACACACACACATACATAGATAAGGTTTAGATTAGGAGTGAATGTGTGAATATCAGAGAGTGTGTGATCATCTTTGTGGTGTAGTGCAAATATCTCTTGGCACAGCCAGATTTGAGAATGAACATAAAACATGTTACAAATAACTGTTTGGGCCTGATTTACGAAAGGTTTGCGCTTGTTAAAACGGGCGCCATCTTCATTACGCACACAATAATCCGCCAGAGCTGATTTACAAAGCAGGGCAAAAGGAGGTTTGTGCCTGTTAAGGGGCAAAATAGCGCCGCTGTCCATTTTGCGCATCTGCTGCAGATGAATATGCAAACTGGGCGTTTCTGCCAGTGGGCGCAAAATATTGGGAGGAGACGATGCAAAACCTCAGTTTAACACACGCAATGTGATCTATCAACCGTTCAACGGAAAGCGGGCGCAAAAAATTGCGTGTGATTTAGCACGTCTGAAAAGCAGGTATAACTGGCAGCTTTACGCACTGATGGCTGAAAGAATGCTGCACACAGGACTGCAGACATCGGGTCAGAATCATTTCTCATGAGGTGTTCAGGCGACACGTCAAGTTTTCATTATTTAATTAAATAACAATCAGCATCACTGTTAAACACGGGTTATTCTAGACATGAACCAGAACATCTGCAGCTGCAGCATCATGGTAGTTAAAGCTGACATTATTTATGTCTTTTTATTTTCTTTTATTTTTGCCAATGGCATATTTTTAAATTAAAATCATCTCCTGCTCCTCCACACCGCAGCCACTGCTGCTGCTGTTCTGAGGTTGCTGTCCTGCGTGAAGTTGGCCTCCCACCCCACAGAAAACTCAGTGAAAATAACCAGTAACGTCGCACAAATTATTGATGCTATTTTTTACTGAGTTTTGCGAGGGGTGGGGGGCAATTATGCAGGTCCAGCGCCTGGCATTGTGCCAAAGAGCGCGCAGTCTGTGCGTAATATCAGATCATCTTCAACAGCGTGTCCTTATCCACGTCCTTAAACTGGCCTCTTCTTAGGACCCACATGGAAACCTGCTGCAATGCTTTTATTTATAGTTTTTATATGAGGAGTTCATTTGCAAAAACAGACAAACGCCACTGTGGAAAAACGGAGTTAACTGCTTTTGTTTCTGTTGGGTACAAACGCCACATCTCCATTTTACATCATTAAAAGCCTCCACTTCACTTGAGCTTGATTTTCTGAAAATATTCAAAAAGTAAATGAAGAGTTTATGTGCAAAAGCAGTTAACTCTGTTTTTTCTAAATGGCGTTTGTCTATTTTTGCAAATGAACTCTTCATATTTATCTTATATTCTGTTTTTTATTTGCCTCATATTATATCTCTGGAACTAACATCTCTCTATCAGGATGAATTTCATTTTGCATTTACCACATGCTCTTCTGAACTTTCCGTGGCGCAGGGAGAGCGCACGCTAAATCCTCATTTAAATCCTGCTGTTTGCGCCTGTTACAGAATGCGCGTGTAATCTTTGTAGGTCACCCGCAAATGCTGAAAAGACAGCGCACGCTATTTTTTTTGCGAGGCAAAGACATTAGCCCCGCAATTTGGATTCTTTGTAAATCGGGCCCTGTGTGTCTCAATGGGACTTACCTGTAGAAATACACAAAACGGCCAATGACACGGTCTGACACTGACTAGTCAGGACTTTATCTCAAGAAATCCCAACAAGGTGTCCTGCAGACCACTTTCTGTTTACCAGAGGAAAGTTGACTAAACTACACCAATTAAAACCTGTTCAGTCACTTGTTAGTAGATCTGGGAAGACGGGAAGGGGTCACTCTGGGTGTGGACCCTGACCTCATGACTTGCCCCCAGTACCCGTACTTCTCCATTGATCCCAGTGGAGCCCATTAAACAGGATCCCCCACAAATAAATTGGAAACTGTTGCCTTTTCTAGACCCCTATTTCAAGGTCTATAGTTTTATTGATTTTTTTGGTCACAATTAAAGTTCATACAATGACTGAAAACATCAGCAAGGACACTCTGGACAAAGGACTTTCAGATTATGTGTTAATCAGAACAATACAGAGCACACAGCTGCACAGCAAGCAAGTCACATCCTATTCTTGACTGAATTTTTCTTTTCCTGACCAATTCTTTTAACAATACTCTGCTCAGTCCTTCTCACTTTCTCTTCTCACCTCCGTGTTCTTGATTCAAACCTGGTGACTCTTCATAAAGGTGTTACATAATATTTCTAAGAAAATAAGGTCTAATGTCAAACTAAATGCTGCATATTTTCTATCAAGCAATTATAAAAATATTAACAGAAAAATGGTTACATTAGAAACAGAAAACAGTTACATTTCATGCAGGAGTAGATAAAAAAAAGGAAAATATAAAATGATTATATTTGATTTAAACAGCCAGGATGAGCAGACAGGGATTCAACCTTAGGTCAAATTTATTTTAAAGACTGAGCTGGATTTTACTCTCACATGAAAATCTACAATTACCCCAGAATGTGTAGACTTTTTTGGGACAATGTGTTTTGATGAGGACCAGAGGGAAAAACACATGACACCAGTACAATCCTGATCCTTTAAGGATTGATTTAAAGGTTCTTTTAGTCATTTAAAAATGTTGTGATGTTCACTGGCCTTCTTATTTATGTGACCTGCTTTACATCATAAGCCCTCATGGACTCTTAACATCCTCTATGAGGGGCTATGAAGGACAAAATACATGTTGAACTCTTACACACCCCTCTGACATGTTTATATGATTATAATCACTTGAAATACACATAAATCAAGTCCACATACGCATGATCAACATCTCAAATTTAAAAAGGTATTAAATTCAAACATGCATGCGACAAAAACATCCATTGATCCAAGACACCTTATACCCAGACAAGACAGACGTGACCAGGTACGGGTATTTCATAAGTTTCCATGCCCAGTCATAAGATTGAGACATGTCACATCAGGATTTCCTGGTCAGTTGTATTAAAAGACACGTCATACCAGAAAGTCCTGAAAGCTCTGAGGAAGACTTAAGTGACAGCTGAAAGTGTCAGAAAGGTAAGATCTGATTCAAGATGTCTGACAAAAAGAACATTCTTACTCTTATGAATGAAAATAGCAAGATGATCAATACATCCTATACCCATTTTAATGAGTGATAACAGTAATGTATGCAAAACCCATGTGTGCATGAGCTCATAGTAGTAAACATGTATATGATGTGTGAACTGACACTGGCTTTATTGCATGAGAAAGGGCTAAATTTGTCTGACTTTTCCAGGTGATTCTTTCCTGAGAGACCTTCATGGAAAATCACCCCTGAAGTTCTAACACACGCCTATCTACACTAGACACATTATTTAGAGATTTCCAGCAAAATCTTCAGCTTTGTTGTCTCCATTCTGTGTGGACAAGCATGTGTCCCTTTAAACTTTTAGGCCATCTAAATAATTCACCACAAACCTCACAGGGAAATGGTTTCGCTCCTGTGTGGATTCTCATGTGTAGGTTTAAGTGTGACTTTCGACTAAACCTTTGTCCACATTCATCACAGCTGTATGGCTTCTCTCCTGTGTGGATTCTCATGTGTGTGTCTAAGTGTCCCTTTTCACTAAATCTTTGTCCACATTCATCACAGCTGTATGGCTTCTCTCCTGTGTGGATTCTCATGTGTTTGTCTAAGCTTCCCTTTACACTAAATCTTTGTCCACATTCATCACAGCTGTATGGCTTCTCTCCTGTGTGGATTCTCATGTGTTTGTCTAAGTTTCCCTTTACGACTAAATCTTTGTCCACATTCATCACAGCTGTATGGCTTCTCTCCTGTGTGGATTCTCATGTGTTTGTCTAAGCTTCCCTTTACACTAAATCTTTGTCCACATTCATCACAGCTGTATGGCTTCTCTCCTGTGTGGATTCTCATGTGTTTGTTTAAGTTTCCCTTTCGACTAAATCTTTGTCCACATTCATCACAGCTGTATGGTTTCTCTCCTGTGTGGATTCTCATGTGTTTGTCTAAGCTTCCCTTTTCACTAAATCTTTGTCCACATTCATCACAGCTGTATGGCTTCTCTCCTGTGTGGATTCTCATGTGTTTGTCTAAGCTTCCCTTTCACTAAATCTTTGTCCACATTCATCACAGCTGTATGGCTTCTCTCCTGTGTGGACTCTCATGTGTTTGTTTAAGTTTCCCTTTTCACTAAATCTTTGTCCACATTCATCACAGCCATATGGCTTCTCACCTGTGTGGATTCTCATGTGTTGGTTTAATTTCCCCTTTTCACTAAATCTTTGTCCACATTCATCACAGCTGAATAGTTTTTCTCCTGTGTGGATTCTCATGTGTCTGTTTAAGCGTGCCTTTAGACTAAATCTTTGTCCACATTCATCACAGCTGTATGGCTTCTCTCCTGTGTGGATTCTCATGTGTTTGTTTAAGCTTCCCTTTACACTAAATCTTTGTCCACATTCATCACAGCTGTATGGCTTCTCTCCCGTGTGGATTCTCATGTGTTTGTTTAAGTTTCCCTTTACGCTAAATCTTTGTCCACATTCATCACAGCTGAATAGTTTCTTTCCTGTGTGGATTCTCATGTGTTTCCTAAGATCTACTTTATGATTACAAATTTCACCACAAATGTCACATCTAACTGTTATTTTCTTCGTGTGAACCATTTCCTTTAAATTTACTTTATTGTTTACATCTGACCCATGTAGCCCGATGTCATTCCAGCTTCCATCACATCTTGATTTGGCAGCAGTTTCTCTGGTTCCTCTTTTTTGTGGCAAGGCTCTGGGTCCCGTTTGTCCAGACGTCATTTACAGGGAAACCACTTTGTAATGTCCAACAACTGCTGCAGTTCTGCAGGAACACTGAAACGGGAAAGAAAGATCAAGCTGGATTTCGTGACCACACAGCAGAAAAAATTCCACCTCTCTCCCTCAAAACATCTTGAAAGTCACACTTTTAAAATGCCTGCACATATAATACCTCAATCATAAATGTTAAGAGTATAAAATATCAAATAATTATTTTGCAGAAAAGACCTTCTAAACATGAAAAGCTTATTTGCTTCTCAACTTTATCTGTTGATCAACAACCACAACACACTTTCATGTCACCTTTTATTGGTTCTGTGGTTTGTGATGGACATTTCTCTCACCCTACAATCACCTCCAGCTTCATTCCTTCTCTCAGGTTTAGTAATTTTAAACCCGATTTTGAATGAGTCACTCACCAAAGAGAATTGGTTTTTTGAGTCATTGGAGTCACTGAGTCTGTTACCCAGAGAGTTCAAGGAGAAATCTACGTGTTCATACAAACTTACCTTGCTCCCATTTCTGACTCATTCATACCGCCAAAATGAGTGAAACTGATTGAAACAACAATCACATCATTGGTTAAAACTAGGGGTGTCCCCGACTAAGAATTTTCATAGTCGAACCTGATTTGTCAGATCATGCCAGTCGTCGACAACAGTCGAATCATGTTTTGTTTTTTTCCCTTATTGATTCATAATCTCATTTGCATCTTTACCTGCTCCAGAGAAAGAGCTAGAACACCTCATTAAATCAATTTAGTTTTTCACTTGGCATAAGATAACAACAGGACGTCTCTGTTAACTTTCATTTTTCTACATCACTGTTTAGGCTATAAAGCATGTCTGCTCATTTAAATCCATTAAAATATTTAACAAAATGAAAATTTGAAGGTATGTTTGTGTGAAACATTTCATTCATTAGATTTTTATTTTTCAGTTAACACTGCAGGCATTAACCTTACATTTTTTATTCGTTTCTTTTTTTGCTTCATTTAAAGTCGGGAAAGAGAATTAAAACGGCGTAACAGCCAGTTCGCGCGGCGCATAGTCCAAATGTCAAACATATTAAGAGGAATTCCAATATGATAACCTTCACTGAATAAATTAATTACACAATCACAAAAAAAAGGCTCATAACGAAGTACAAAGTTATATCCATGTAAACGGAAAGTAAAAGTTAGAAAGTGCAGTAAAAAGGCGAAGAACTGGAGAGCTGCCGCTTCGTTAACAATGACGCCAACAGGAGAATCTCCTCTAGATGGTGTGGAGTGAAGGTGGAGGGGATGTGCAGAACATCACAGTCATGATTATTCCTCAACTTGCTGGATGGTTCAGCATCTTCTCCTGGTCTGTCCCGTTCACGAGGAACGGCTCCACATGTGCGCTCAAGAGCCGACGCAGCGAGACGGCGGTCCAGTTCAGGACAAAGATTAAAGCGCTGCTCTAGTGTGATATCAGCCGCAGGCTTCATGATTCAGGAAATTATGGTTCTTAAAAACGCGTTCTTTCCTGATACAATCTGAATAATCCTCCAGCAGCACCAGCATCCATCTGGAGCATTACGCACGGGAGTAGACGCGGTGGTCATGTCTGTCAGACTGTTTCCACCTTCACAGACTGACTTTGTAAATCGGTGGAAGAAACTACAACGATGATGATGATGTGACAGTTAAGGGTCCTTCATCATGTCTCTGGCTACTTGGTCATGGAGACATCTCTGGCTGTATGGTCAGCGCGCGCGTGACTCACCGGCAGACTGCGGTTTAAACCCGCCTGCCCGGCGCATTTTGTTTTATGCCACACTTATAATAACAGAATTATTCGGCTGCTAACAGACCTAGAACATGAATTATTTAAAGAACAAATGAATATTGTGTAAAAATCAAACTTTCAGCCTCCTCCTACTGCAGGATGGTATGATTTTTGTGTGGTAACCACATGTTGCGACTATTCAACTAAGAGACTGACAGTCGAAGCACAGTCCTGGAAACGAATTGTTGAATCGTCGACTATCTGGGGACACCTCTAGTTAAAACAACAACCTCTAGTTGAAAATCTTCAGGCAATTCATAGCAGTGCGCATTGAGAACAAAATAACGTAAAAATGATCAATGGAAATCAGTAAAAAAAAAAAAAAAAGTTTTTTTTTTTGCTCAATAAAAAAAAATATAAATACAATGGGAATTTAGATGATCAATATTTTCCCCTAAATGTGGCAAAAATCTATTTTCTAATCTCAATAATGTAATGAAAAGGGAAACTTTCTATTGAGTTTCATTCTTTCATTTATTGCAGCAGTCTGCTTATTTTCTTTGCAAAGTGTAGACTGAGTGACGTCATATAAAAACTCAGACTATCTAAGCAGAGCAGCACACCTTCAGCTGTGAAATACAGACCGAGTGGCTGCAACTGAGAACTGAGAAGGAGGAGAGGGATTCTTATGTACTGCAAGTCGAAACCGTGGCTACTTAAAGGGATACAACACCCACAGAATGATGTGCATTCATTTTCTACTCACCCTCATGCTGAGCAAGACTGTGGAGCACTTTTTTTAATATCTCAAATGCAGCCGGAGATCTGAGAGGTTTTAGTTTCCCCCTAACTTTCAGATAATGGAGGTCACTGGTGCTTGAAACAAAAAGGTCCATAAAAGTCCACGAAAACTTGGCAATATTCCCCCATCCTGCTCATCCAATGTAATCCAAGTGTCCTATGTGGGTAGCGTCCACAAAATACTCGAAACGACATCATTTAGTATTTTTTTTAATAGCTTAAACAGTATTAATGTAGGGATGTAACGATAACCGGTATAATGGTTAAAGAACATTTTTTTTTTTTAAAAAAGTAGATTATAAAAGGTACTAAAATAAAAATGATAGTGATTTATACCGTGATATGAAATTTTCATATCGTTACATCTCTAATTACATGTTGCTGCCGCATTCTCTCTTTCTTGCAAATCGATCCCCACCCCCTCTTGTGTTTGTCCACAGCTCCACACTCTTAGCACAATATATACAGCAAATTTCTTTTCTACGCTTGCATTATTGGCAGAGTAGGCGCTGAACGCTGCGGCTTCTGTAGTGTCGTGAACTCGCTTTTTAGCAGCAACGTGTAAGACTTTTTAAATGTACCATGACATCAAATTGAACTTTTCTGGGGTTTTGGGGGTATAATATTTGTTATGATTAGTATGTGAATGTAGAGTGTTCATAGTAGTTAGCTTTGTTTCTCTTAGAAACAGTTGAATCAGAAGTTGTTATCACCCCCCCCCCCCCCCCCACACACACACACACACCTACAGTTTATTTATTTTAAATGCTGTCTTTCTGTCGACATAGTTCACTTCCTGAAATGCACATGATGCTAAAGATAGCCTTTAGCAAACTGGGCCGCTAGGGCAGCTTGACCTACTTTTAAATAAGGTTAAAGCCAAATATAGCCGATGAGTCATGTAGTGATATATACGCACCCATTTTAGTAAGTTGGCTTTCAATAATCCCCCCTTTGCTTTTTTTATATGCTTTTTTACTGTTTCTTATAAATATACTAGTGAGTTAGGCATACCACTAGGACACTTGGATTACATTGGACGAGCAGTATGGAGGAATATTGCCAAGTTGTTGTGGACCATTTGAGATATTAAAAAAGTGCTCCAGAGTCTTGCTCAGTGAGGGGGGTAGAAAATGAAGGCACATCATTTTGTGGGTGTACTATTCCTTTAAGGCTACAGTCTACTTCTCCGACTGTGTAACCACGGAGACCCCTCAATCCCAGATAGTTCTGTCATTGTGCCGGGTACACAGTGCAATTTCCTGCCTGATCAGTAGGGGTCGCTATGCAAGACTGGCCTCATCCCATGATGCCAATGGTCGGTAACCTCGGTCATAACCTTGGTGGTTATTTTGCTTCCAGTTACAGTGAGCAATGGTGTCCAAGAGAGAGAGACTGTCGTTGCTGCAGCTGAATAACATTGAAACAGATACTTTTGATGCAAAAATGGAGACGATGGAGAGATTTTGGTGATTCCTCACTTCTTTGGCCAAACGTTCTTTGGTTGGAGTCATCTCTGCATCTTCATTGGCTAGCCGGTGTTTTAAAAATGGCGCTGCCAGAGTTTACATTGTGATAGACCAATCACAGCCCTTGCCATCTCCGTTGTCCCTTGACGGAGTGAAAGACACTGAAAAATATTTTGTGCAGCCGGAGAGGCTCTCAGTCAACGTAGAGCACTTTACAATAAATTAGCCTTTACTGTGAGGTACATGCAGCTTCGAGCTGGGAGGGGGGAGGTGATTCATACTGCGAGTCGAGCCCCGTTACGTAGCCTACTGTGAGTTACCACCGAGTTATTCATACGTGCTGTGAGTGAGGCCGGGCTACTGAACAGCTGGTGATTCAGTCATGTTTACGAGTTATGAGTTTCCATGATTTGTAGCTCTCAGGAAGAGAGGGGGGGGGAGTGACTGACTCCATCGCTGTTAGCAGAGCAATGCTAATGAAGCTAGTGAGAGATTGTCTTGTGTGTAGCACTTAGATCACTTTCTTTACCCTTTTTATGGTATTTGGTTATGGCAGCGTAGTTACCTTTACCTGAGGTACCATTGTGAAAAGGAGAGCAGGACAGATCAGACAGATTCTAAGCATGAAGGAGCCTATGGGAGCAATCAACATAGGAAACAGGCAACACTTTTGATTTAAAGAGAAAGGTTATTGATGAACCATGAAGTCAAATGTAACAAAATCAGAATGAAAAAGCTCTATTTACCAGAAAGGTAATAAATAAAAATTACTCATCAAGGATGCGCAGTCATCCTTTTACTGGCGCGTGCAGTAAGCGGTCTACCCGAAAAATAAAATGACTATTTCACAAAATATGAACATAGCTACGCAAAATAATCTGGTCAGCAGTGACAGTAAATGAATCTGCCCACGCAGAACTGAATGCTCCGTTTTCATCTGACAGTTTTCTCCTCCATAGTCGGCCTACCTGGCTGGAGAAGTGATCAAAGTGCAGCACATGACAGGGTCGGACTGGATAAATAACCTTTTGCTCGTTTATTATTCACTTTAAATGCCGTAACTGCAGCAACAGCGCGATGTTGTGATCCTTCTGTAGTCGACTGCACTGAGGATCCAACCACAACAGAGACGCTCGACTCTGAGACGTTCATGGAACAGGACGCACAAGTACTTACAGGCAGATGTTTCCTCTGTTTAAACTGAATTTTTAGAAACTACTTGTACCAGCCCCACTTAGTCTTCTTCTGGCACTGCACGAGCTTCAGTAGTCCTACACTCTGTCCAGCTCACTATCTCCCCCTAGCAGAGCGGCTGAACCACTGCACTTAACCGGGGGCAGTACATTAAATGGTCATTTTGAAAAAAAAGATAAGAAAAATCGATCTTTGGAGATATGAATCGATCTTTGGAAATTAATATGAGAATCGATTCAGAATTGGAAAATCGATTTTTTGAACACAGCCCTAATCTGTACGTGCACCTTTCAAACCTCATGATGCACACGCCCGCTGCAACACACCCACGCTGATGCTGCGTGTCATCTGTCACCTAATGAATGAATATGCAGTCGTACCAGTTTGGCTCCTACACCCCCTACGATCACCTCCAGCTTCATTCCTTCTCTCAGGTGATTTGTCCTGCAGACAAACTTCCTGTCTCATACAACAGCTCAGCTCAGTCCACTGTACTGGGTCAGGTTGACCTAAACTTCTGAACGTTGCCAGGAAACATGAAGAATTTAGACTTCTGACCATAAATCCTCCTTCAGAACAAAGTTCCTTCTTCCCCACTCAGCCTTGACATATTGATTAGAGTTAAATAGTTCACTGTTTGGGCCTCATTTAGTTCAGCAGCTAGACTGAACTGCTGTTGAACAGATTTTATTCAAGTTTGATTATTACTGATTATTTCAGAACATTACAATCCTTCTTCAGAAGGTGTTGAATCTTCCATCAAACCTTCAACTTACCTGAAGATGATGATGGAGGCAGAAGAATGATCCCAGATAGAAAACTTCCTGAAACAGGATGGAAATAAACATGAGATGTGAGTCAAACATATTAAATGTGAGCTACATGTTACTTGATGCACAATGAGATACTGAGCATACTAATGAATACTGAAATACTATCACATGACATGATTACATATTAACCTGGTGTCTACAAACAGCCCAACCATGAATGACCTAAAATATGCGAGTACAGCTGATTAAATGATCCTAATGAAATAAATGGACCTGATCAGCACCCAGAGACGAACCAATGATTAAATATAATGTGGTATTTGTACAAATCAATACTCTATGCCCCTGCCTGTGCAGGGTGGGCATTCCCTAACCACCACTAACTGATCTCACAACTGTCTTCACATGAGGGTGAAAATTTAAGAGGTGAAAGTTGGTGAAACATCCTTCATGACCTCCACTAATTGAGCGATTGCAGCCAGAGCCAACTGTTTATGCACAAAACGGTCCAGATTCCTAGCATATCCACACACAAAACATGTTCCCTGATATTCTTGGAACGTGTCACAGTGGTCACCACCAAACCAGACCATCTTCCTCATCCTCACCCTTCATACTAAAACTGTTCTAATCTCCCATGATGACGACACCATGAATTATATCCTTACTGAGGAAATTAGCAGAAGATGGAAACTCAGAATATGAAAAATCAACTCGGCTTTACACGATCAGGATTTTTGGGGCCGATCACCGATCAGAGTTTTAAAAAAAAAGATCACCGATCCGATCATGTGAGGAAGCAAATATATCTATTTAAATAGCTCGTTTACCTGTATTTATACAGTTTACTGAGTATCATAAAAAGGATTTTTGTTTCCATTTTTTTGTCCTGAACTGACTGAGATGAAAAGGTTAAACATCAATAACCTCTAACGGGCATTCAGGTTTAATCAGGACAAACCAAAATAATTTGAGCCAGTGGCACAAATAACAGCCCAACTTAAACTGTCATAACTGAAATTATTTACAGTCACAGTGCAAATGAAGGCAGTAATGCTGCTTCAGAAGTTGGGGCTCACATCTGATGATGTCATATCAGTGGTCAAACTAATCGAGTGACTGTTTCCTCAGAAGAATCTCGACGTGAGAATGAACAACCTGCTGCAGCTCATGTAGTCCGGTATCACCACAGTAGGCTGGAATATATTTGCTGTGGACGCATGCGTCAGCGTCAGGAGCGTTTGTGTTCATACCTGCTGCAGCACGCGAGGAGCACTGGAGGTCTCCGCGGTCTGGAGACGTGTTATTTACAGTCTCTGATGGAGACACGGAGACAAACACTTGTGCTGCAACAGTTTAAGGTAAATTGTTGTTTGCGGAAATGCAGGAAATGCGCTGTGTCCTTTCAGTCTAAGAGCTGACATGTTTGCAACCGGCGTCGCCATCCTTTACGTGTGGCGAATTTGGGATTGTAAAAACTTTATTGTCCAGCACATAGTGACAGAACTCACGACAAAAACGCCACGAAGACATAAAACACATACTAGTGAGTACGTGTCTATTCTGCTTTGTTTGTTTGCTTGTTTTCTAAGTTTAATTGGTGTAAATGAGAGTTTTACTGGAGCAGATTCAAAATGACAATGACGTATTGATCGGATGGTGAATGAAAAGTTAAGGACCGATCAGAAAAGATGAAAAAAATGTGAAATATCGGCCGATCCGATCAAACCGATCTGATCGGTGGAAAGCCTAAGGAGATGCTGGCATATTATTTTTAAAAGAAACAAAGTCCAACAATCTAGATGTTTATGGCTGGGTGAGCAGACATAAACGTGGCAGAATATCACCAAAGAGGAGCTGCGTGTCACCAAATTCATGTCCAAGGAGATCATTCTCATGAAAAACAATGGATTCAATCTAAATTCAAGGGAGGGAAATTTACCACAAACACCATGGTTTCATTCAGTTCAGTGAAGCTAGCACTTTAAGATGATTTTGGAAATAATGTGTTTTTCCTTATTTAGCCCCGCCCACTTTTCCAACAGAGGCATTTTCACACTGGCTTGGCACTTCCAGTGACACATGTTCTTAATCTTGTTCAATAGAAAACATTACACTGAAAGAATTGAAAACCTGACTGAAAAGCTCCTAAAAAACATCTGGTTCACCAGTTCTCAGAACAGTGAAGATGACATTAACAGCAGTCCTGTTTCCCTGAAAACTGTTGTTGCCTCCGAGATCTACCATCTCCTGAACATGTTCGGTGGCTGTATTAACTCCAGGAAAGCTCCACCCAGCAGAACCATCCTTAATCAGCACATACTCAGCTGACTCATCATCCCACACTCTTTCAGATCAGATGTACTGAGGGATTCAGATCTCTCCACAAATAAGTCACCAAGCAGGCAGCCGTGAGCCGCGGCAGGAATCAAGTAGGAGCGAAGCCATCAGCTGATTTCTGGGCGCTGGCGGCAGATTTAACACTGCGTACACACCAAACACCATTTGGGCGTCAAAATCGCATTTGGTGTGTACGCAGGGTAACAGACCACAGAGAAAAATGCCATCTGATTTACTGAAAATAAAAATAAAATCATTTCAAGGGCGCAAAAGTCGGCCATGATCTGTTGCATGAAGAACAAGAGCATATTCTTCTGAAAGCCAGTATGCTGATACTGACAGTCCAGCCAGCAACCTCTCACTGGGCCTGGGTGTTGGTACGAGCTAACGGAGCGTGGAGACGCCGGAATTACGAGGTAACTGGTTTTTGTGCTTACTGGTGATTTTTGCAGATGTTGCCTTCAGGAGTACTCAGCCTTTTTTCCAAACGCGCAGATTCGACAATCCACATGAGAACACAGTCTGATGCTTCACTTTGCTGTTCAATAAAGTTAAACAAAACTGAACGCTGTTTTGTGACGATGAAGAGTTTTGTTGGTATGAAACTGTGGCAGGCAATAAATAAAATACACGTAAATAAAACACAAAGTTCAACAATATGCTGCAGGGTTCGAACCTGCGGCAAACAGAAAAGACTCACCTTTTCTGAGAGGCGTAACCCGCTACACCACAAAGCTCAACACAACTACCTACAAAACTGTCACATTTCTGTCTCTCCTGGTCTTCCGATGGGGCGGCTGGGGTGGTGGGTAGGGGGGGGGGGGAGCGTGGTGGGCCGGGATAAAACGGGGGCGGAAGGGGGGTGATCGTTAAATGCACTTGTGTTATCAAGTCATGTTTTAGTGAACTGTCATGTAATCGCGTTATTTTAGACTTGACATGAAAACGTTTGACTGTCATTGTCACAAAGAACGACAAAACGCTGCACTTCTCTGCGACGACTTTCTCTGTGACAACCTTCGCCTAGTTTTGGATTAGTGTTGAGGTGGGAAATATAGAATATGTAAGAGACTAAAATTATGTATTGGTATTAAAATATGCTAGGAGGCCTGCTTTGGGTAGAAGAGGGTGGGTATAATAGGTGTAAAGGATGAGGTTAGTTTCATATCAGACTTGGCCAAAGGAGTGGCCTGACTGCTGGATGATGTCAAGGTAGCAGATTATTAGGCCGGTAAATTTTTAACCTACTTATATTGTTAGTCTTTTGTGAAAAGTCTGTTTGTGCTTTGTGCTTGGAGAAGGGGCAGCCTGGCATGCTGTCCAAGTGTTGGTGTGGGTCAAGATGGTGGCCACGTTTCTCGCCCTCCATAGTCAATCGGCTTCTCTCATTTTTTTTATACTAATATGTCCTCCTCTCCCTTCGTGTTGTTTTGGTTTTGAATCTCGCTCGCCTTCTGTTGGGTTTGGGGGGGAGTGAGCAAGGGTCTGAGTAGAAAGCAGGTGGTAGAAGGGCTGTGCCAGGGTTCAAAAAAAATTGCCAGCCGACAGTTTTGCTCACATTAATATGAAATGGTAAATTATCGTACATTTGCCCTTTTTTAGGATTATTGTGCCTGTAGAGGGAAATTATGTAAAATACGATAATTATGTCACTGGACCTGTTTGGATTAAACGAGGCTACATTTGGCCAGAATGAGCGTGACTGGGCTTGGGTCAAGCTGTTGAGATCTATTTAGCAGCAAACTAGAACAGTGAAGAATAAGCTTCATTTCAGTCAACTGTGAATGTCACAGATACACAAGTATGTTAACTTGTGATTTTTACATAAAATCAAGATCAGAAAAGTAATTTGAAGACATGGGATGTTTGTCTGTTGCTTGTATAGCTCAGTGTGTAACTTCGGAAGCATGATGTGAGTATTTTTGTTTTGCTCTGGTTGAAACTAGCTCCACTGCATTGGGCTTTTTGTATGTTTCGTCTTGTTTGTTTGTTTAATGTATTGTCTGCCATGGCTTCACGCCCACAACACTATATAATGTCAATAGTGCAGTGTTTTTTTGCTCGGTTGCTCAGTTTAAGAAGGTAAGTGAAGGTGTTGTGTTGTGGATTGTGGAAAGATAATGGTCATAAAGAGACAAAGGGAATAGAAAAAGAGGAAGAGAGGCTGAAAAACTGTTGGTTATTAGTAGCAACTGAGTGTGTCCAGTTAAAGATAAGAGTAACAGGGCAGGCATGTTATCTTGTGATGTTTATGGAGAAGGAGAGACATGAAATGTGAAGTTTTGTAGGTAGTTGTGTTGAGCTTTGTGGTGTAGCGGGTTACGCCTCTCAGAAAAGGTGTGTCTTTTCTGGTGGGTGTGGGCTAGCAGGTAAAGGGGGGGGGGGGGGGTGGGGGAGGGGAGTGGGGGGGGAAAAGGGAGGGGGAGGGTAACTGGTGAGTATAGTAAAGAGGGTGGGGGGGGGTGGAGGAGGGAGAGAGCACAAAGGGGTGAGGGGGAGTGGGGGTTGGAGGGAGCTCAGATTTTGTGCTGTCTGCGGCCAGAAGCATGGTGTTCTGCGATTGGGGTGGAAAATGAGAATAAGGGCGAGTGTTGGTGAGGGGGGGGAAAGGGGTGTGGAAGAGTGGGAGGGTGAATAAGGGGTGGGGGTGCTGCTGTTTGCTGTAGGTTGAGGGATAGTGAGGGGTGGTGGGGGAGGGAAGTAAAGGTGGGTGGGGGGGTGGGGAAGAGAGGGGGGGGGGTAATGGGGGTTGTGTGCTGGAATGTTTGAGAGGTGGGGTTCGAATGGTAGGGGGGTGGGTATGGGCGGGTGTGTGTGTGTGATTTTGTTTGGGTGGGTTGGATTAAGAAAGTGCGTCTGACGTTGGTGGTTGGGTTGGGGGTGAAATTATTAAAAAGGAAAATTAGTGTTATGAGTGTGTGTATTGGGGGAGGTGAAAAGGTGGAAAAAATCGGTATGGGGCGGGGTAATTATGAGTTAATGTTGGTGGGTTAGTTTGTTAAAAGCTGAGTTTGGGTGGTATTGAATGGTCCTACTGGTTGTGTTTTTTCTCATGGTGTGTGTATGGTTATGGGGTTGGCGGTGGGGGTTGTGTGTGAAAGTGTGGTGGGGCGTCGTGTGGTTGCTGAGGTCATGTTTTGTGAGGGGGGGGGCTGGGTCTGGTTGTGGGGTGGGGTGGGGTCCGGGGCGGGGTTTGGGCTTTTCGTGCCGTGGGGTTGTGTCTGCTCCCTGCCGTTGCCTGTCCCCGGAGTTTGATCTGGGGGGAGGGGGGGTGGGGGGGGGCGCCCGCCGTGGGTAAAAGGGGGGGGGGGGGTGAAAATGGGGGGAGAGGGGCAGGAAAGTTGAGGGAAAAGGGAGGAAGGGGGAGAGAGGAAAGCGCGCAGGACAGCCGGAAGAGAAGTTTGCCGCAGGTTCGAACCCTGCAGCATATTGTTGGACTTTGTGTTTTATTTAAGTGTATTTTATTTATCACCTGCCACAGTTTCATACCAACAAAACTCGTCATAGTCACAAAACAGCGTTCAGTTTTGTTTAACTTTATTGAACAGCAAAGTGAAGCATCAGACTGTGTTCTCATGTGGATTGTCGAATCTGCGCGTTTGGAAAAAAGGCTGAGTACTCCTGAAGGCAACATCTGCAAAAATCACCAGTTAGCACAAAAACCAGTTACCCCGTAACACCGGGAGGCTCCAGCTGCAATATTGACACTTTGCACTGAGTCGGCTAATACCTGGATGGAGGGGATGATTATGTGAACAAAACGGGACTTTATTATCACTACAGTTATTATTCTGCTAGGTCGCGATCATCTCTGTGTTGTTGTTTCCATTATGCTAAGTTAGCTTTAGGCTATCAGGGCAGTCAGAAGCCGAAGTTGTTTTAAGGACACTACTGTAAATATGATCACGTTATGCCTCATCTGAAAGCTAAAATCCTACAAAAGGCGCTGAATTGATGATTAAAGCTGCTCTTAGAGCAGAGACCGTAAATAAAGAATAAAGCAGAATCCACGACTAGAGAGCAGCTGCTACTGTTAGCAGCCGAGGCTAACACCGTTAGCTGTCGGGACAGAAACTGTGATGGAAACTAAATAAAGTGTCAGATTGATCTCCTTCCAGTTGTTGTAGCACCCGCAGACAAAGCGATGAATGCTTTTAACACTTACAGCATTAAATCTATTCATTAGTTCATCCGCGGAGCTGCTGCGGAGGCAGCGATAGACTCCCGCAACTCTGACTAGACAGAAGTTGTTGTAGGCCGAAGTGGCGGCGCCCATCCTGACTTCCTGAATGAGGTGAATAACTCATCCTATAACTCTTCCTCCATTCTTTCAACACGTCCTGCTGGACGTTACAGGATTTTCATTTCACCTCCGTTTGATTTTTCTCACTTCAGTCTTGCAGAGAAAGCAAGACTTAAAGAAAAGAAAACATTTTCCGTCGCAACTCAAAACCACATCAAGCCCACAGATCCACCACTCCGCCGCAGCAACTAAACCTCACTAAACACCAAACATCACAAGCACACAAATCCCGGGATTATTACCACTTACCGATTAAAGCAAACACATCACACCAAGCTTTGGAAATTCTCACCTGCTTTCTCCACGAGGCTTCCCTCGATAACAACTCTTTGTCTGATCTTCTTCCGCCACGTCGTTTCTCTCCAGCGGGCTGACCTCCGCAGAGGACAGAAACCAACAATCATCAGTATCCAAGATACGTCTGAAAGTATTCATGAAATAATGTTGCAGAGAATACCTTGTAAAGAAGAGAAGCGGAGCCTCCAGATATTCAGTCTCTAAACTTTGTTCTTGTGATGTTCTGCTTCACTCCGCCTCGATCTGATGAAGAGAACTCCGATCAAAGAATGGAATGCGGAAGTCACGTGCTGCTGCTTCTTCTTCTTCTTGGTTAAATAAGTAGGAAAGCTGATTCCATTGTTGTGGGTAGCAGAGTGGAGACGATCGTTTCATCAAAGAACTCAGAGGTAAGTGTTAAAAACAAAAATCACACTAGCTATTCTTTTCCATTGAAACTGGCTATGTCAGATAATCTATGTAATCTAGCTTAGATTACATTGTTTTAGACGTTACGTCCAATGTACATTACGGTTTCATGGGCTAATAAAGCTACCAAGCTAACGTTAGCCAGTGTTTGTTAACCAGTACTCTAAAAATAAAAACTGCAATATGGAAATTCCTCTGATATGTTTTCATTTCATCAAGCCACTCATAAGTTCACATTAGCTAGTTAATGTTGTGTTGGCGTTACTTGGGTTAGATTGAGAACATTTTCAAACCACCTTGGGGGGGGGGGGGGGGGGGGGGGGGGTTGGGGTATATTGGTGGGGGGGGGGGATGGGAGATGGGAGGGGGATGGGGGGTGGGTTTGGGGGGGGGGTTTTTTGTGGGGAGTGGGGGGGGGGGGTTTGGGGGTTGGGGGGAGGTGGGGGTGGATGTTTTTGGTTGGGGGGGGGGGGGGGGGGTGGGGGGAGGGTGTAGGGCCTTGTGGGTGGGGCTTTTTTCCATTTGGGGTGGTGTGCCTTTTTTTGTGTTTTTTTGGGTTTTTTTTGGAGGGGGGGGATGTAGGTGGTGGTGACATGAGGGGTGTTTGGTAGGGGTGGGGGGGGGTGAGGGGGGGGATTTAGATTAGAGCAGATTGATTTTCAAACCACCTTGCAAACATTCTTTAACACTAGCTGACGTTAGCTGACTGCCACGGTCCAGGCAACTACCGTCATACAGACGTTTGCTTTATGATTTAATCAGTATGTGCTAACGACATGTCAATTTCCAGACAATGAAGAGGAAATCCACCATGGATATATCCTCTTACTTCCCTAAGAGACAGACAGTTACAGGAGAGCAGCACAAGGCTGTTGCTAGGCAACCAGGGTCAGAGACAGAGAGTGACACTGTGACTGCAGCTGAAGGGAACTCAAGTCATCTGCAAACGTTTCTCTAAGATTGTCAGTTGTGCTAGATTTATATTTTCTCAGAACAATATCACAGAATTGGACCAAATTCTAGAGCTTTTCCTTGCAGTGTAATATGACTTGTGCTTTCCATAACTATCTATATTTCTCCTTCCCTACCTATGGTGTAGTGCAGTGCTGACTAGAATTTCTCCTCTGTGATAAATAGCATTAATGTCTATGTCCACTTAACAAGAAAAGGCTTTGGGCACCTTTTCACAGTAATAAAGAGTGATATTAGACAAATTAGGGTAAAAATACCGGTATATATCGTCTTCTAAAATAAATATATGGAGATATGATATTTGGTCCATATCGTCCAGCCCTACAGACACACCTGGCCTTCAACTTCATATAAAGATGCCTGCAGACTAACAGGTTAGGATCATGTGTAAGTGGTGAAATAAAATGTTGCATATCTTCCTCCTCTCTCTTTCTGTCCATCTTTATCCATCTACAGGCCCTTCAAATAAACCATTCAATGCCTAATATAGCTTATTTTCCTTATTTTGTTTTCCTCCAGGAGAGAACTCAGAACAGCTGCATCCTGACCCCCCCAGGCCTCCAGAGCGTGGACCTGGTCACAGACCAACAGGTGAGTATGATGAGCTTATGATGAAATTAAAGGATGGCTTGAGATTTTCAGCCTGGACCCTATTTTCTATCTACAGTCATGAAAAAATGATAAAACGGGTGTTTCTCATTCTTAAATGTGATTGGCTGAGCTGCGTTCCAAGCCCGTGGTAAAACAGACTGTAACCCACACGTAGATCCGATAGACCGCAGCACAAAATATCCCTGCGCCAGCATAAACACATGTTGCGTTGCCTAGCAACCAACTGCTCTGTGTTCAGCCCACTTGTTGGATTACATTTGTTTTTAGACTTTGTGGTGAATTTTGATATTCTGGACATGTTGCCTCGCATTTGCAAAGCAGCCGACATCATACTGTATGTCTGCACAAAAACACCTGCCGCTAAACGCACACCACCGTTTCTCCAAACATTATTTTTACAGCAATATTAATGGAAGTAACAACATTAACAAGCCCAGATGGCCTGAATTGATGAGAGCTAATGGCCGAGTATGTGTAGCCGGATTTTTGGAAAACGAATGTCCTCCCTCCTCCAACTAAGAAAATAAAAAATCGAGTCCACACCACCTTGTTTTTGGAAGAAAAATCCGCCCACACCGAACTGCAGAAGTGCGTTAAGCACATTCACAGGGTTGAGCTGTTTCTGAGGGTTCGGTTATTAATGTCCACACGCAGTTGCAGAAACGAGGGAACTAAATCTTCACTTTGGTCCAAGTTTTTGAAATGAACTTTTTTTAATGCCAAAAAATAAATAAGTAGATAAGAAATAAAATAAGAAAAACCTTCATTGTCCCACAATGGGGAAATTTGCAACTCTGCAACAGCACACATACAGCGGAGCAGTCTGGCCAAAGGTCGTGAATTAGCTGATTTATACAACAATGGGGAGTGAATGGGCCAATTTAACTCTGGCATTGGGGGGTGAGGCGGTGGTGTGGGGTGGAAATCAGAAAATTTTTGGGAGTGCTGGTGTTAAAGGTATTCTGTGGTACTTTTGGTACAGACTATTAGATCTAGAAGACAATGTGCATTTGGACTTTAAAGGTATTTTGTGTTATTTCAGAGGTGTATTGACTGCAGTTTGAAAAATTGAACTAGTATGATTACCACATTCCAACTATTTTATTTGGTTTATCATATGGTAATTCTGTAATTGTAAATCTTTTGAAACTATATTGTACATGATTTATTTCTTATATAAATCTGTAGACATACGCACATCACCAGGTGCAAGGCTTCTGCTGTAGTTATGTGAAATCAAAGAAAAAGCCTGCTCACTTACTCCCAGCTGCATTTATTCCAACGTTTCGATCACATTGGATCTTCCTCAAGTCAAAGTTTTTCTGGGCATGCCCCTCCCATATATATAACATCTGCTCCCTAATTGGTCGGCTCATCCAAAGGGACACAGAAGGAGTTAGGATACAGATAATCAATATAACATCAATGGTCATACTGAACCACAACAACCTTAAGAGAATATATTTCATACATGAAAAACATGTGAGCAAAATAAGGTAAGAAAGTTAAAAACATCAATCTCATATTAAGAAATATCTCATGTTACAGAAAGTGCTTAATATCATAATCTTGGTTAAGTCCATAAGGTGCCAAAGTCTTTAATGTAAAGATGTGGAAGCTTTCCTTTTGTAGTAGCAGTTTATTAATGTCCGCTCCTCGTCTTGGCAGTTTTACATGTTCAATTCCAACATACTTGAGCGAGGAGACGGGGTGCTGAGCTTCCTTAAAATGAGCAGCCACAGGGTTTCTTAGGTCTCCATTTCTGATGCTGCATCTATGTTCAGCTATTCGAGTTTTCAATGACTGTGAAGTTTTTCTAACATAACCCAGCCCACAGGGGCATGTGAGAAGATACAATTTTATGTTGAGCATGTGATTATTCCCTTGATTTTGAATGTCTGTCCTGTGTGTGGATGAGAGTAGGTGTTACACTTGTAGGCGCTTCTCATATATTTGTGTATATATATATATATATATATATATATATACACACACACACACACACACACACACACACACACACACACACACACACACACACACACACACACCTTGAAATTACTCATACCCTTCAATTACAGAAAAGGCTAAATTCACAATATTAGTTCAACAAGGAAGTAATGATAACTAAAAATTTTACAAAATTAGAGTTTAGTGAAATAAAACATTGCTTTTGAATTGTAGTTGAAAATAATCATTAAAAACAAACAAAATAATCTCAGACACATTAGAGCACCTTTCCAATAAACAGTGGACCAACACAGCTGTGAACGTGTGTAGAAGTCTTTTAAATAGAGAAACCCTGATTGGGGGATTCCGTTGCTCAATAGAATTTTAGCTTTGGAGTCCCATCATGCTTGTTTACTTGTTTTTGTTTTTAATATTTCTGTTGAACCACGATTCAAAATTAATCTCATGATTTTCATAGAATTTTTATTCACTTTTGTCAATTTCATCTTATTTCACTTACAGCTGATTTTTTTCCTACTTTCATTGGAGGATATGAATAATTTTGAGGACGTGTTGTTATGTTGTCTAAATAAGACAATATTTTGGTGTTTTGAGGGACCAAAGATCACATAAAGTTTAGGACCAAGTGAAAAAATACTGTCTTTCTGCTGGTGTTTTTCTCTTCAGAATGTAATAATGTAATAAACATAGAAACAGCAGACTTAAAGGAAAAAAGAAGTCTGTGTTTATGCAGAACTGATGAGAACTTCCAGCTCCTGCTTCCCATCATGCACTGTGCTTCTCATGCTCACCACCAAGATGAAAACGGGATTTATTTTCATTACATTTATGTTTCTGCATTTTCTTCCCCAAACCATCAAAGCATCAGTCAGAACATGAACCTCGACTTCACCTCGTCTGACGGTGTTTTTTTTTTTCTAAACAGTGGAGAGGTGATGGAGATGTGATCTCTCCAGGAAAGTCTGAAAAGCTTCGCATCCTTGTAACTGCTCACTGTAACTGGAAGCAAAATAACCACCAAGGTTATGACCGAGGTTACCGACCATTGGCATCATGGGATGAGGCCAGTCTTGCATAGCGACCCCTACTGATCAGGCAGGAAATTGCACTGTGTACCCGGCACAATGACAGAACTATCTGGGATTGAGGGGTCTCCGTGGTTACACAGTCGGAGAAGTAGACTGTAGCCTTAAAGGAATAGTACACCCACAAAATGATGTGCCTTCATTTTCTACTCCCCCTCATGCTGAGCAAGACTCTGGAGCACTTTTTTAATCTCTCAAATGGTCCACAACAACTTGGCAATATTCCTCCATACTGCTCGTCCAATGTAATCCAAGTGTCCTGAGTGGGTAGTATAATTTAATGGGAAAAAATATTTAATATATTTTTATAAATTAAAGGAGTGATGAAATGGAAGAAAAAAATAGTTAATTTTTTTGGTATTTTTATATATATAAAATATAAAAAAAAAAAAAAATTATTATAAGGGAAATAATTAAAATACCAAAGACCAAGTTGACTTCATTTTGATTGGCTAGAATTTATTTGGCTTTAACCTTATTTAGAGAAAGTAGGTCAAGCTGCCCTAGCGGCCCGAGTTTGCTAAAGGCTATCTGTTAGCATCATGTGCATTTCAGGAAGTGAACTATGTCGATCAGACAAGACAGCATTTTTAAAATAAATAAACTTGTAGGTAGGTGTGTGTGTGTGTGTGTGTGTGTGTGTGTGTGTGTGTGTGTGTGGGGGGGGGGGGGGGGGGGGGGTGATAAGCAACTGTCTGATTCAACTGTTTCTGAAGAGAGAGACAAAGCTAACTGACTATGAACACTCTGGACATTCACATGACCTCATCAGTGCATAACAGATCATATTATACCCCCAAAACCCCAGAAAAGTTAAATTTGATGTCACGGTACATTTAAAAAGTCTTACATGTTGCTGCTGCGAAGCGAGTTCACGACACTACGGAAGCTGCAGCGTTCAGCGCTGACTCAGCAGATAATGCAAGCGTAGAAGAAGAAATTTGCTGTATATGTTGTGCTAAGAGTGTGGAGCTGTGGACAAACACAAGAGGGGGTGGGGATCGATTTGCAAGAAAGAGAGAATGCGGCAGCAACATGTAATTAGAGATGTAACGATATGAAAATTTCATATCACTGTTATTGTGACCAAAATGATCACGGTTATCATTTTTATCACGGTATTATTATAATTCCTCCCAGCATCTTTAAAAATATCCAAAATGGGTCTAAATGTCTACTTTGTCCTTTTTAAAGGCGAAAAAATCTGAAGAGAACTGTCCATGTGGGTGCCTTCGTTGCCTTTCGCCATGTTTTCATAAATTAAACATTGCAAACTGTAACTACTACTGCTCTTTCAGCCAATGAACAGCATCACTAGAAGTTTTTCAAAGTGCTATAATCAGTCACTGTTTTAACGATAACTAAAATTTGAAACGGTATTACTAATCGTTGGGAATTTTATCACGGTTAACCATTATACCGGTTATCGTTACATCCCTACATGTAATACTGTTTAAGCTATTTAAAAAAAATACTAAATGATGTCGTTTCGAGTATTTTGTGGACGCTACCCACATAGGACACTTGGATTACATTGGATGAGCAGGATGGGGGAATATTGCCAAGTTTTCGTGGACTTTTATGGACCTTTTTGTTTCAAGCACCAGTGACCTCCATTATCTGAAAGTTAGGGGGAACTAAAACCTCTCAGATCTCCGGCTGCATTTGAGATATTAAAGAAAGTGCTCCACAGTCTTGCTCAGCATGAGGGTGAGTAGAAAATGAATGCACATCATTCTGTGGGTGTTGTATCCCTTTAAGTAGCCACGGTTTCGACTTGCAGTACATAAGAATCCCTCTACCTCCTTCTCAGTTCTCAGTTGCAGCCACTCGGTCTGTATTTCACAGCTGAAGGTGTGCTGCTCTGCTTAGATAGTCTGAGTTTTTATATGACGTCACTCAGTCTACACTTTGCAAAGAAAATAAGCAGACTGCTGCAATGAAATGAAAGAATGAAACTCAGGGCAGAACTCAATAGAAAGTTTCCTTTTTCATTACATTATTGAGATTAGAAAATAGATTTTTTTTGCCACATTTAGGGGAAAATATTGATCATCTAAATTCCCAGTTGCATTTATATTTTATTTTTTATTGAGCAAAAAAAAAAAAAAAAAAGTTTTTTTTTTTTTTTTTTTTTTTTACTGATTTCCATTGATCATTTTTACGTTATTTTGTTCTCAATGCGCACTGCTATGAATTGCCTGAAGATTTTCAACTAGAGGTTGTTGTTTTAACTGGGGGTGTCCCCAGATAGTCGACGATTCAACAATTCGTTTCCAGGACTGTGCTTCGACTGTCAGTCTCTTAGTTGAATAGTCGCAACATGTGGTTACCACACAAAAATCATACCATCCTGCAGTAGGAGGAGGCTGAACGTTTGATTTTTACACAATATTCATTTGTTCTTTAAATAATTCATGTTCTAGGTCTGTTAGCAGCCGAATAATTCTGTTATTATAAGTGTGGCATAAAACAAAATGCGCCGGGCAGGCGGGTTTAAACCGCAGTCTGCCGGTGAGTCACGCGCGCGCTGACCATACAGCCAGAGATGTCTCCATGACCAAGTAGCCAGAGACATGATGAAGGACCCTTAACTGTCACATCATTATCATCGTTGTAGTTTCTTCCACCGATTTACAAAGTCAGTCTGTGAAGGTGGAAACAGTCTGACAGACATGACCACCGCGTCTACTCCCGTGCGTAATGCTCCAGATGGATGCTGGTGCTGCTGGAGGATTATTCAGATTGTATCAGGAAAGAACGCGTTTTTAAGAACCATAATTTCCTGAATCATGAAGCCTGCGGCTGATATCACACTAGAGCAGCGCTTTAATCTTTGTCCTGAACTGGACCGCCGTCTCGCTGCGTCGGCTCTTGAGCGCACATGTGGAGCCGTTCCTCGTGAACGGGACAGACCAGGAGAAGATGCTGAACCATCCAGCAAGTTGAGGAATAATCATGACTGTGATGTTCTGCACATCCCCTCCACCTTCACTCCACACCATCTAGAGGAGATTCTCCTGTTGGCGTCATTGTTAACGAAGCGGCAGCTCTCCAGTTCTTCGCCTTTTTACTGCACTTTCTAACTTTTACTTTCCGTTTACATGGATATAACTTTGTACTTCGTTATGAGCCTTTTTTTTGTGATTGTGTAATTAATTTATTCAGTGAAGGTTATCATATTGGAATTCCTCTTAATATGTTTGACATTTGGACTATGCGCCGCGCGAACTGGCTGTTACGCCGTTTTAATTCTCTTTCCCGACTTTAAATTAAGCAAAAAAAGAAACGAATGAAAAATGTAAGGTTAATGCCTGCAGTGTTAACTGAAAAATAAAAATCTAATGAATGAAATGTTTCACACAAATATACCTTCAAATTTTCATTTTGTTAAATATTTTAATGGATTTAAATGAGCAGACATGTTTTATAGCCTAAACAGTGATGTAGAAAAATGAAAGTTAACAGAGACGTCCTGTTGTTATCTTATGCCAAGTGAAAAACTAAATTGATTTAATGAGGTGTTCTAGCTCTTTCTCTGGAGCAGGTAAAGATGCAAATGAGATTATGAATCAATAAGGGAAAAAAACAAAACATGATTCGACTGTTGTCGACGACTGGCATGATCTGACAAATCAGGTTCGACTATGAAAATTCTTAGTCGGGGACACCCCTAGTTTTAACCAATGATGTGATTGTTGTTTCAATCAGTTTCACTCATTTTGGCGGTATGAATGAGTCAGAAATGGGAGCAAGGTAAGTTTGTATGAACACGTAGATTTCTTTGAACTCTCTGGGTAACAGACTCAGTGACTCCAATGACTCAAAAAACCAATTCTCTTTGGTGAGTGACTCATTCAAAATCGGGTTTAAAATCACTAAACCTGAGAGAAGGAATGAAGCTGGAGGTGATTGTAGGGTGAGAGAAATGTCCATCACAAACCACAGAACCAATAAAAGGTGACATGAATGTGTGTTGTGGTTGTTGATCAACAGATAAAGTTGAGATGCAAATAAGCTTTTCATGTTTAGAAGGTCTTTTCTGCAAAATAATTATTTGATATTTTCTACTCTTAACATTTATGATTGAGGTATTATATGTGCAGGCATATTAAAAGTGTGACTTTCAAGATGTTCTGAGGGGGAGAGGTGGAATTTTTTCTGCTGTGTGGTCACGAAATCCAGCTTGATCTTTCTTTCCCGTTTCAGTGTTCCTGCAGAACTGCAGCAGTTGTTGGACATTACAAAGTGGTTTCCCTGTAAATGAAGTCTGGACAAACGGGACCCAGAGCCTTGCCACATAAAAGAGGAACCAGAGAAACTGCTGCCAAATCAAGATGTGATGGAAGCTGGAATGACATCGGGCTACATGGGTCAGATGTAAACAATAAAGTAAATTTAAAGGAAATGGTTCACACGAAGAAAATAACAGTTAGATGTGACATTTGTGGTGAAATTTGTAATCATAAAGTAGATCTTAGGAAACACATGAGAATCCACACAGGAGAGAAACCATTCAGCTGTGATGAATGTGGACAAAGATTTAGTGTAAAGGCATACTTAAACCAACACATGAGAATCCACACAGGAGAGAAACCATTCAGCTGTGATGAATGTGGACAAAGATTTAGTGTAAAGGGAAACTTAAACAAACACATGAGGGTCCACACAGGAGAGAAGCCATACAGCTGTGGTGAATGTGGAACAAGATTTAGTCGAAGGGGAAGCTTAAACAAACACATAAGAATCCACACAGGAGAGAAGCCATACAGCTGTGGTGAATGTGGACAAAGATTTAGTGAAAAGGGAAGCTTAGACAAACACATGAGGGTCCACACAGGAGAGAAGCCATACAGCTGTGATGAATGTGGACAAAGATTTAGTGTAAAGGGAAACTTAGACAAACACATGAGAATCCACACAGGAGAGAAGCCATACAGCTGTGATGAATGTGGACAAAGATTTAGTCAAAAGGGAAACTTAGACAAACACATGAGAGTCCACACAGGAGAGAAGCCATACAGCTGTGATGAATGTGGACAAAGATTTAGTGTAAAGGGAAACTTAGACAAACACATGAGAATCCACACAGGAGAGAAGCCATACAGCTGTGATGAATGTGGACAAAGATTTAGTCAAAAGGGAAGCTTAGACAAACACATGAGAATCCACACAGGAGAGAAGCCATACAGCTGTGATGAATGTGGACAAAGATTTAGTCAAAAGGGAAGCTTAAACCAACACATGAGAATCCACACAGGAGAGAAACCATTTCCCTGTGAGGTTTGTGGTGAATTATTTAGATGGCGTAGTAGTTTAAAGGGACACATGCTTGTCCACACAGAATAGAAACAACAAAGCTGAAGATTTTGCTGGAAATCTCTAAATAATGTGTCTAGTGTAGATAGGCGTGTGTTAGAACTTCAGGGGTGATTTTCCATGAAGGTCTCTCAGGAAAGAATCACCTGGAAAAGTCAGACAAATTTAGCCCTTTCTCATGCAATAAAGCCAGTGTCAGTTCACACATCATATACATGTTTACTACTATGAGCTCATGCACACATGGGTTTTGCATACATTACTGTTATCACTCATTAAAATGGGTATAGGATGTATTGATCATCTTGCTATTTTCATTCATAAGAGTAAGAATGTTCTTTTTGTCAGACATCTTGAATCAGATCTTACCTTTCTGACACTTTCAGCTGTCACTTAAGTCTTCCTCAGAGCTTTCAGGACTTTCTGGTATGACGTGTCTTTTAATACAACTGACCAGGAAATCCTGATGTGACATGTCTCAATCTTATGACTGGGTATGGAAACTTATGAAATACCCGTACCTGGTCACGTCTGTCTTGTCTGGGTATAAGGTGTCTTGGATCAATGGATGTTTTTGTTGCATGTATGTTTGAATTTAATACCTTTTTAAATTTGAGATGTTGATCATGCGTATGTGGACTTGATTTATGTGTATTTCAAGTGATTATAATCATATAAACATGTCAGAGGGGTGTGTAAGAGTTCAACATGTATTTTGTCCTTCATAGCCCCTCATAGAGGATGTTAAGAGTCCATGAGGGCTTATGATGTAAAGCAGGTCACATAAATAAGAAGGCCAGTGAACATCACAACATTTTTAAATGACTAAAAGAACCTTTAAATCAATCCTTAAAGGATCAGGATTGTACTGGTGTCATGTGTTTTTCCCTCTGGTCCTCATCAAAACACATTGTCCCAAAAAAGTCTACACATTCTGGGGTAATTGTAGATTTTCATGTGAGAGTAAAATCCAGCTCAGTCTTTAAGATAAATTTGACCTAAGGTTGAATCCCTGTCTGCTCATCCTGGCTGTTTAAATCAAATATAATCATTTTATATTTTCCTTTTTTTTTATCTACTCCTGCATGAAATGTAACTGTTTTCTGTTTCTAATGTAACCATTTTTCTGTTAATATTTTTATAATTGCTTGATAGAAAATATGCAGCATTTAGTTTGACATTAGACTTTATTTTCTTAGAAATATTATGTAACACCTTTATGAAGAGTCACCAGGTTTGAATCAAGAACACGGAGGTGAGAAGAGAAAGTGAGAAGGACTGAGCAGAGTATTGTTAAAAGAATTGGTCAGGAAAAGAAAAATTCAGTCAAGAATAGGATGTGACTTGCTTGCTGTGCAGCTGTGTGCTCTGTATTGTTCTGATTAACACATAATCTGAAAGTCCTTTGTCCAGAGTGTCCTTGCTGATGTTTTCAGTCATTGTATGAACTTTATTTGTGACAAAAAAAACAATAAAACTATAGACAGTTTCCAATTTATTTGTGGGGGGTCCTGTTTAATGGGCTCCACTGGGATTAATGGAGAAGTATGGGTACTGGGGGCAGGTCACGAGGTCAGGGTCCACACCCAGAGTGACCCCTTCCCGTCTTCCCAGATCTACTAACAAGTGACTGAACAGGTTTTAATTGGTGTAGTTTAGTCAACTTTCCTCTGGTAAACAGAAAGTGGTCTGCAGGACACCTTGTTGGGATTTCTTGAGATAAAGTCCTGACTAGTCAGTGTCAGACCGTGTCATTGGCCGTTTTGTGTATTTCTACAGGTAAGTCCCATTGAGATCCTGTTGTTTGGGTGTCCTGGTGTTGGTTCTGCGGTTGGGTTTTTGTTTTTTTAATGTTATTTAAATGACAACTTAAAATTTCTTTTTCCTACTCTTATTTCTTTTTTTTTCCTCTGTGGTTTTTGTGTAATGGGTTGCGTTTGTCCCGAAAGCGTTACTGTTTTTCCACAGTGGCTTTGTCTGTTTTTGCATCTTTTTTCTTATAAATCGGGTTTCCTGTGGGTTGGAGGCGTTTGGCTTAGGACCGCTGTTGGTGTCTGATTTCGCCGTGGCCTCTTTGGATGCCGGCGCTGGACCTGTTTCCCCCCCCGACTGTATGTTTGTTTGTTTTTGGTTTTTTCCTGGTTTTTGTGGTGCTGGCCTCGCGTCTGGTGGATGTTTTTTTATTTTTTTTTTCGCTTTCTCCTGTGCTGCGCTGCGTGTTCTGGTTCTGTCTGAATTCTCGTGTTTACGTGTGTTGATTGTTTTTATTTTCTCTTTGCTGGTTCTGCCCGTCTCAGTTGTTGTTGTGGGTGCTTTTCTGTTTGGTTCCTTTGCCGCTTCTCGGTGGGTGGGTGTCTTGGGCGGTTGGGGTGTTCTTGGCGTTTGTGGTTTGTTCTCGTAAATCGGGCCCACAGTCTCTTTTGCAAGGGAGATCTGTTTCCCAAACGTACATGTCTTTAGATTGTGGGAGGAAGCCGGAGTACCCGGAGAGAACCCACGCATACACAGGGAGAACTTGCCACGGTTCCAACCCCTCCAGTGGTGAAAGTTAGATCAGATTCTTGCAGGAACTGTGCAACTCAAGGGGTTTTTTTTTTAGCTTGCACACTTTGCGCGGTTGCATCACCCCAGGAGCATGCTCCTTTCTGACTGATTTTTTAAAAATCTTGTTCATATTCATAAGAGCATAATGTAACATATCAGACAGATCATGTATATATGGCAAGTTATCGGCTACATTTATTTTCAGGTTAAGTACGTCTTTAGGAGAGAACAATAATAACTTCAACATAACTGAAGTATTTTCTCTGTTGTGAGAAAGAACACAATGGCCCTCATTTATCAAGCAAGCGTAGAAATGATCGCACATCTGATCGTAAAAATGGTCGTACGATTGGACCCACATGTGATTTATTAAAACATTCGTATCAGACCAATCTCGTCGTACGAACAAAAGAGTCCTGATTAATACCACGGCTGAAATCCATCGTCATTTAAATGTCACGCCCACGGTCAGTCTAGGCCCCCTTAAACATGCATGACTATGAGGCTTCACCCCCCCCCCCAGTGAGCCGTTGCACTCTAACGGAGAGAAGAGATTCTGCCAAAAAAGAAACTTCAGATCCGAGCCTGACGTAGATAGGGACAGGAGGAAAGATGACTTGCATGAGCAAAGCTAAGGGACATTCTACTGACCGAAAACTTGTACAACTTTTAAAGTATAGATTACTTATTAGAAATGACAGATCGGCTCCGGTCTCCTCCGTATAGCTCAGTGGGGGCTGCAGAGCGGCTCCCGGCGCATCTTCTCCTCTGACTGTGCATCAAAACTCTCCGTCAGCGGTCCAAGCGATGTGCAGCACTGCACAGGACAGGAGTGTAGTGTAGATTTTCTCCAAGTCTAAAGCAGCGTTTCATCCTGCTGCTCTGACACCGACCTGCCCACCAGCCTGAAGCAGCGCTCCACCTGGGCACCTGCACGTGTGCGTACTGATGCCTACCTCCGCTCCTATGTGGCAGTTTTACCAGCAGGATGATGAGATGCACAAAGAGTGAAAAGCACTTGTCTCCTAGAACTATATGTTAATGATTTTAATAATTTGTTGAGATAAATGGAGGAAATAAATTCAGTCACAGCTATTTTTGTAATTTTGGGAATACATTCTACATTCCCTTTTTCCTTTTTCTTTGCAAATTGGTTCATTCTTAGTGCTGATATGTGAATACTTATGTTTAAATGACAGTTTGCGGTTTGGTTAATAAATATTTTCATGTTCTGCTGCGCTGCAAACCCTCACTGACTCAAACTTGCGTACACAAACTCAGAGCTGTCGTGAGATTTGATCGTATCCTATGCTCACATCAAAATTGGTAAATGCCGAGTCTTGCGTGGAAATGGTCGTACGCACAGATTTTTGTCGTACGATCGTTTGATAAATGAGAGCCATTGAGTTTCCTCACTTCCATTTTTATTTGTTTGCCGAAGGACTTGCCACACATATCAAATGAAACAGATTAAACCTTTGTTCACCTTAACTTGAGACTAATCCTATTTTTAATCTAACAGCTACCAGACTTGTTAGAAATTAGACTACTCTGTAAACCATAGTATCATATTCTGTCTCTCAGTGTATGTGGTTTCTCTGCAGACTGACATTAAAGGTGCAACAACATCAAATTTGACTTTTCTGGGGTTTTGGGGGTATAATTTGATCTGTTGTGCACTGATGAGGTCATGTGAATGTCCAGAGTGAGAATCAAAGTTCCTGTTTATGGTCAGTCAGCTTTGTCTCTCTGCTCAGAAACAGTTGAATCAGACAGCAGCTTATTATTCTACGTAGTTCTATCATTCTGCATAATTCAATTGCTCAAATCAGAGCTATATATATATATATAAAAAAAATAAGTATTTATATTAATATATAATTAATATATATACATGAAGACACTCTTACACAGAATGCAGAAAAGGTATTGTAGAAACATTTTTAATGATGTAATTCTCTTTTGCTTCCCCTTCTCCACAGCGACGTCCTCATCCCAGGCAGTACAGCAAACTAAATCCCTCTGTGTCCTTGCTGGCCCTGTATTTTGATGGCCACACACTGTAAAATGTTTAACTTCAAAATATGAGTTAAAGCGCTGCCTGAGAATTTTTACTTGAATGGAATGTGTTTTACGTGTTTAAGATGTGTTTGATTTAGTATTTTAATTTATAACAACAACATACCAGAAGTTTGTTCAACTGACACAAAATAATACATTAGATCGACAAAAATGCCAAAATTAATTTACAGTGCAGTCACCTCCAGGCTGATTTCCGGCTCTTAAGGAAGTCTTTTAATGCCCTAATGGCTGCACTGGGGAAAGAATGTGACGATGGTTGGGGGCTAGAAATAGACACCCTGGTGTTCCTTTTCTGGCTCACCAGTGCCACATCCTACCGTGTGGTTGCCAGGGCTTTCAACACGCCGGTCAGCCGTTCACCGGGCAGTGCACAGGGTGAGTGCAAAAATAGCCAACCTCCTCCACCAAGTGGTTCGCCACCCCACTGCTGAGGAACTCCCTGGTTTGGGTGCCCGCTTTGCCGCCTCGCAGGATCAGCCGCCTTCAACCGAGTGGTAGGAGCCACCGATGGTTGTCACATTCGGGTGACGCCCCCGGCACAGGACCCCGCCTGTTATTTCAACAGGAAGCTCTTCCATTCTGTCCAGCTGCAGGACATTTGTGATGACACTGGAAGGTTCCTGGATGTCTTCGTGGGGAACTGTGGGTCTGTTCATGACGCCCGGGTGTTGCAGAACAGCCCCATCCATTATGAGCAATCCTTTGTGTTTGTGTGAGTTTATGTTTGTATAATAAAGATTCACAATATGAATTTCAACACATTGAATAGAAACTGAATTAGAAAAAATGAATTCCATGAAAAGTGCTGAATATTTGAAATATAACAACTGGAACAGAAAACAGGTGCCTAATGGCACTTGCCAGGCCGACATTGTAAATACGAAACCTGTTCTTCACGTTTTTACCTGGTTAAATAAAGTTTAAATAAAATAAATAACATGAAATATTTCTAACTATTTGCAGAACTTCTCAAGAATGTGCATGAGGCTCCTCTCTAGTTGCCGCCGCCTGGTCTCTCCTGTCCTCCCTCTCCCTCATCTCTCTCTGGTATCGTTCTTCGCTCTCCACTGTCTCCCTATTGATAGTTTTCAGTCACATGACCTGGCGGGCAAAAGATGACGGGGCGCCGCAGACTCTATACAACACTGTCTGTTTAAAGTCCCGCCATCTTTTTTTTTTTGTTTTTTTGTTTGTTTTTTACTCCCTATTTCCTGCTGCTTTCTCCCTTTTAACTTTGGTGGGTGTGGCTTGTTGGTTGAACTTTATGCTGGGGGGCAATAGGTTTAAATGGGGCCGTGCGGGGGGTGGCTGGGGTGGTGTGTTGGGGTGGTGCGTGTTGTAAGTTCTGTTCTTCCTTTTAGTTATGTGGGTGTGTGTAGTGATGTTATCAATTTGTAGTCTGTTTCTTACTGTTACTATACAACACGACACACGACAGAAAAGTTGTTTAAATCAGCTGTCAGTCACCACAAGGAAAGATACAGGAATAAGATGGAAGTGTTGGACTCTTGTGACCCGTATAGAGAAGCGACTGCTGTATACGAGCCGTTAAACATCATCACGTCCCTGCTGAGCTGCATTCAGAGATGGGCGGGGGGAAACCTTTCTGTTTGCTCTGTGCCTTCCTGGTGCTGCTCCCTCCCCCCCCCCTCGGGCATCTTTCTCTGCCCCTCCCTCGGCTCTCGGTTGCTGTGGGTGGGGGGGAGGGAATTTTTTTATAATTCTTTGGGGGCTGTGGGTTGGGGGGGTTGTGTTGGTTTTTTAATGTTGTCTTTGTGAAATAAAAAGCATGAGTTCTTCTTGCAGTGTTTTGGTGTTTAAGCTGTGTGTTGTTGAAATAAAGTGGGTTTTAAATTGTTTTTTTTTCCCTCCCCCTCGCTTGTTTTTTTTGATTATTGTTTTGTGTTTCTGTTGTGTTTAAATCTGATTCTTCTGTTTGGTTGTGTAGTGGGTTTTTATTTTGATTTTTTCTGTGTTGTGTGGTCTTAAAATGTTGTTAAGTTTGTTTTCTGGTCTTTGTTTCAGTTTTTCATGTGTTTCGTTTGCCTTTTTTTTTTGTGTTTATTTTTTTTGTTTTTGTTTGAATTGTGTTTTCTTGTGTTCTGTTTCTTTGTCTTGATCCTGTTTTGTCTCGTTCGGCTTGCGTTGTTCTTTATTCGTTTTTTGTTGTGTTTTTTTAAGCCCCCGTTCGGTATCGGTTCAGCCTAAGAATCCCATATCGGTCGGGCTCTAATTTACATCTGTCTGGTTGAGAAGCATCACCGTCAGGGACGTGCTCATGATTTTTTAAGGGCAATTGCCAGTGGCGTCACCAGCCGATTTTCCCGGGGCTTCAGCCCCGGATGCTTAGAGTCTAGCCCCGGGTATGAATTTACTGTTTAACCACCTTTTCCTGAAAAAAAATCAGATGAAAATCCAAATCACCCAGCTTTCTACCAGCACTTAAACGCACCATGAATGTGTGAAGGTCCAGCCTAGCTCCCGTTGCTGTGGTGTGTTAGTGAGCGTGTGTGTGAAGTCCGAGGTCCGATTAGCCCCCGCCTTTGATGTCAGACGAAGCTAAAGTAAGTTTGTCATCTCCGTGCACATGTGCAGAAGAGAGCAGCAGTCAGATTAAATCGACAGAGGAGAGCAGACATGGACAGAAAATATGAGAGAAAGCAGAAGTTACAACTCCTCAGATTTTCAGCAGGAAAGTAAAAGGTAGATATCAGAGTGTTTATTCTTTTTTCTCGTTAAAAACAAGATGAAAAAGTCAACATGAACCCTCCAACATAAAAAACGAGGCTGAAGTTAGCAGCAACTCCTTTCCCAGCTTCTATTTCGATTTTGGCTTAAAGGGCAATTCCACTCAAATAATTTTCTACTGACAACATTTAACGAGATCCTGTGTAAAAACTACAACACGCAGACTTTTAAACCGGGACTCAGATGTTCTTTAGGGACTGTAGATTAATTAAAGCACAGTTTCTGATTTGGGAAACCTATAAATGAATAAATGAGGAGAAAATGAGAACAAATGAGGAGAAGAAAACAAACGAGTAGGAGAAAAGGAGAACAAGTGATGAGGAGAAGAAAACAAATAGGAGAGAGAACAAATTAGGAAGAAAAGAAGAGAAAATAAAGAGATAAGAGGTGAGAAGAGAACATGTGATGATGAGGAAGGTCAGTGATGAGTCAAAGAGAAGATAAAAGGTGAATACTGTATGAACTGTTCTGCGTGAGTGCAGCGAATGTGTTTTAGCAACATAATGGTCGACATTTCATTGTTGATTTTGTGCTTAATTCATTTTTTAAAATTAAAATGACAATTTATCCACTCCATTATGTCTATTATTGCCTTCTAAAACACATTTTTGTAGCGAAAGACTAGAGAAAAGCTCGTCTAATTTCTTCAAATTTACACCTGGTGTGACTCCGCGCTAAGCCCAGGTCGTGCCTGAAAGGCTGTTGTCTCAAACCTAAAAAAAAAAAAAAGGGGCACTCTTGATCCTGTCAGAGACCGTGTCTTTAACTGTAAACTTTAAAACAATAAATCTCTGAACAATGAATCAAACATTATTCTCATGTTATTAAAGTTCTGGAAGAAGCATTTGCATGTTGTTCTGGTTCTACAGAATTTTTTTCAAAAGGTCTGTAAAATATACTTTTAGTGTTATTTTGCATATAATCAGCTGTCTGGCCTTCCATGTGGCTCATCTTGCTCCTCTCCACCTGAGACTTGTTGCACCTCATCTTTTGCGAAGTTCCAGTTAGACAATCAGATTAAAATGGAAATAAATGTCCACAAATAAGGACACGACACTATCTAATCTTCTGAACATTTGAATTTCACGTCTTTCACCTGCTGGCTTGCTGCTTTTCTACCAGCCGCTGTAGTGCATGAACTTTGTTGCCTCGCTCAGCGTACTGAGCATCATAAGTAAAACATAAATTATTCTAAAAGCATCACCTGTATGTTTGGTTTTTATTTAAATTGTACCTGAAGGTTCCTGCTCTGATTCCTCGCTGCTGCTCTTGTGCTGCTGTCAGTGCTGGGGTTTCTTCTCCATCTTTGTAAAAAAAGATCCAAAAGCCACCCAGAACTTCCAACTATTCAGATTCACTAATTGACTATTTTTATATGCATTGGCTACAAATGTTCTAAATCTTAATGGGATTTTAAATAAAACATCATATCGTCTAAAGAACTCAGCATTCATATTTATTATCTTGCTTTTATGTAGTTAACCATCTTCTAAAATTTGCAATATCCTTTATTTTTACAACTTAAACTTTTGTTTCATCAAGTCAGTTTTAGCCATCGGCTCCTCGTTATTAAGCTGGTGGTGCTGGATGATCTGTTGTCTCACCTGCTGCTTCACAGACAAACATGTCGGTTATCTTACAGACGTTTTCTGCATCTCTGTCCTGTGCTTCTTTCTTTTTTGACTCCTCTTTGGTCCACCTTTCCTCTTGGCCTGATGATCTCGCTCCATTTTGCCTCTGCAAAGGTGCGGAGGGGGAGGGGGGCTGAAAACTTGTTAAACGTTAGATAGATAAAGGCAAATACTAAATAATTTTTGGTACCACACCAGTAGTTTAAATACTGTACTTGTTACTTTTTCGGTGTACTGGATCACCCTTCTAATGATGAATCTTTTTGTGGGCTAAGCCCCTGATGATGACAATGTCTAGCTCCGCCCCTGGATGACAGAAGGATGAAGACCAGAGCTGACCACTGAGCAGGAGACAGATCATCTCTGACAGACTTCCTGATCTCAGTGTTATTGAGCAGGGAGCTGCTGAACATGCTTGTTGGGAGGTAAATTGTATTGATACGAAAGGAGACGAGAAGAATTCAGATCAGATTTCTTCTCTTTCCTTTGAAATCAGATGATCAGCCTTCATTATTATGCATGTGTGCATGTGGAGGACTGTCCACCTGCTTTTCTTTTGCTTGTTAATGTTTTCATTTAATTTTCTGAGAAGAAATTTGACTCTTCTGTGTTGATTTGCTGCCCTCTGTTGATGAAAATATAAATGACATGTTATTAAAAATGTGTGGAGAAGAAAGGAGAAAGCAGCTTCTGGAAGATGACTTGTTATTAATACTGACGCCTTATTTAGACGTGTTCATGTTTGCTGTGGTTTTCTGATGGAAAACAGACATTTAAAGGAAAGCTGCCACTTCACATGCTGCTAAATGTTTATTCTGGTTGAGGTTAGGGCTGGACGATATAGAAAAAAAGATTATCGATAAAAAAAAAATGTATTGATCGATATCGATATTTAAAAAAAAAAAAAAAAAAGCCATTATCAAATTAAAAGCCATTTTAGGTGCATCTCTGGCCATTTAAAGGGGAAGCTCGTTTTTTTTCAACCGGGACCCATTTTCTAGCATGAAATACATTCATTTCCTCACCCAGACAGTTTTGGTGTATCTTGAATCCCTTCAGGAGATATTTAGATCCACTCCAGATCAGCGTATGTCCAATATAATGGAAGTGATGCGGGCAACCTTGCGCAACCTTTAAATAAGGCATTATCTGCCACAAACTCCTTCATTTCACCAATGTTTTGTTACGAAACATTAGTCAGACCCCCTGTGAGCTCGAAGCGGCTTTTTTGTGGCGATTTGTCCTTATATTGGACATACGCTGATCTGGATTGGATCTAAATATCTCCCGAAGGAATTCAAGTTGCACCAAAACTGTCTGGGTGAGTAAATGAATGTATTTCATGCTATAAAATAGGTCCAGATTGAAAGAAACTGAACTTCCCCTTTAAGCTTTTGCTGAATGACCTACTTATAATAAAGATCACACTAACACTGAATTCCAATTCAGCCTTTGCCTGGTCTGCGTTTGTGATTGGTTTGGCGGAAGTAGTGACTGTAGTATCATGCTACCCGATAGGCTACAGCGGAAAACTGTGTTTCTATATTGAACTTTTATTGACCCTCTTTTTTTTCTATTGAAAAAACCTCTATCGATCGATATATCAATATTGAATTATCGTCCAGCCTTAGTTGAGGTTCTCCTTTACACGCCGCTCTGCTCCAACCTGTGTGAGCAACATGCTGGAAAATAAGTATGTGAAAACAGAAGCGATCGTTCTTCCTCCAGCTGAGAGCTTTTCATTCATTGTGCTATAACAAGAGTATAAGCTGTCACTAATTAAACACAGATTAAAGTAGTTGTATTCACATCATCACATGGTTTCATTCACAGAAGTTTAAACTTCATGAAGATGAATTAAAGAAGAATCTCTGAATCTAGAGATCTAGAGATGAGGCCGATGCAGGGTCAGGCGGGAGGAATTGGGGATCCTCCAGTGAAGTAGTGGACTACCGCATGTTTTTCTTCTATTTCTGCAGGTTATTGGGGAGCGAGGCACCACGGAGGGAAGGCGGGGCATCAACTGAGGACAAAGCGGGCGGCTTTGGAGGGTCCCGCTCTGAATGTCAGCACTGGACTTGTAGGGGACACTTTAATAAATGCTAGCTTACTGGCTGATATGGATTTTTCCCTTCAAAACTCAATGAATTTATCACTTAAATAAACATTAATGTAATAAAACATTCAGTGAGAAACGTGTATGTGCAGCATCCAGTATGTTTATTTAGTATTTACCGTCAGTAATCTGATGGCTGCTTTGTTCCATAGTAAGATATGACAGCGCGGGTTTCCATGGAAATAAAGAGACGTTGGCAGAAACAATGGGAGGAAGAGAGGAAAGGAAGGTGGTTTTACAGGATACAACAGACAGTGGGACAAGAGAGGATGACTACAGGACATGGGAAGTACTACAAGGTTATGTCAAGACTGAGAATGGGACATACTGGGCTTAATGGTACATTGTATAAAATGGGCGAGCATAACACAGGACGATGTGACTGTTGCAATCAAACAGAAAGCAGAGAACATGTCATGATGCACTGCAACAAATATAAGACAGAAAGGAAGATCATGGAAGCTAAACTCAGGGAAAAAGTAACATTTGATCTCCCAGATGTTCTACAGTGTAACTCAGAAGAAGATGAACAAAATCATACTTGGTTTTTGTTCAAAACGGGGTTGATTAAGAGGATGTAGAAGACAGTCTGTCTTCTACATCCTTCCGTCTGTCCTGACCCATACTCCGTACCAGTTGGTGGCGGTAATGCACCTTTTACGTTGTTTACAAACCAAGAAGAAGAAGCAGCAGCACGTGACTTCCGCATTCCATTCTTTGATCGGAGTTCTCTTCATCAGATCGAGGCGGAGTGAAGCAGAACATCACAAGAACAAAGTTTAGAGACTGAATATCTGGAGGCTCCGCTTCTCTTCTTTACAAGGTATTCTCTGCAACATTATTTCATGAATACTTTCAGACGTATCTTGGATACTGATGATTGTTGGTTTCTGTCCTCTGCGGAGGTCAGCCCGCTGGAGAGAAACGACGTGGCGGAAGAAGATCAGACAAAGAGTTGTTATCGAGGGAAGCCTCGTGGAGAAAGCAGGTGAGAATTTCCAAAGCTTGGTGTGATGTGTTTGCTTTAATCGGTAAGTGGTAATAATCCCGGGATTTGTGTGCTTGTGATGTTTGGTGTTTAGTGAGGTTTAGTTGCTGCGGCGGAGTGGTGGATCTGTGGGCTTGATGTGGTTTTGAGTTGCGACGGAAAATGTTTTCTTTTCTTTAAGTCTTGCTTTCTCTGCAAGACTGAAGTGAGAAAAATCAAACGGAGGTGAAATGAAAATCCTGTAACGTCCAGCAGGACGTGTTGAAAGAATGGAGGAAGAGTTATTGTGGAAACAGTTACTTAGGTTTCCTCTCGCTCCCCTCCCCCTTAATCTCTGGCCAACAGGACTCCACACTAACTTTTTGCATCGGCTGCACCAGTAAAACAACTGGGTGCAGCCCAGTTCTCCCAGCATTGGTCTGTGTCCCATTTTTCTCCATTTTAAGGATTGCTTTTTGATCATAAGCCATAAACACTGCTGGTTATTTAAATAATGGTGAACAAGGATGAGTTCTAGGAAAGTGTTTCTCTTCATCTGCAGCATGAATGTTAAGTAGGGAAAACACATTATTTCCAAAATCATCTTAAAGTGCTAGCTTCACTGAACTGAATGAAACCATGGTGTTTGTGGTAAATTTCCCTCCCCTGAATTTAGATTGAATCCATTGTTTTTCATGAGAATGATCTCCTTGGACATGAATTTGGTGACACGCAGCTCCTCTTTGGTGATATTCTGCCACGTTTATGTCTGCTCACCCAGCCATAAACATCTAGATTGTTGGACTTTGTTCCTTTTAAAAATAATATGCCAGCGTCTCCTACTGGTCATTTCCCCTCAGATTTCTTCCAGACAGCCTCCAGGTGCAGCTCTAACACACGGGCTGAGTCTGATGCAGGCTGCTCTGCTTTTCTGGTGACGCTCCTCCTTGTTGGTCAGCCAGTATATTCTCAGCCTAAAGTTTCAGCAGAAACAGGTGCAGCTTTTTCATTTTTCTAGAGCTGCGTAGCGTTGAATTTCTTTGTTTTTTCTAACTTGGCTGTTTGTTTCAGCCTCGTAGCCACTGCTGAACTTCTGGGGGAGACGTGCAGTTGTGTAGTCTAGTTTATTCTAGTGGGTATAATCTGGTCCGTCTCCCAGAAGACCAGCTGGATTATGTTTCTGTTTCAATAGTTGATTTTTCATATTGTTTAGTTCTGAGTTTCCATCTTCTGGTAATTTCATCAGTAAGGATATAATTCATGGTGTCGTCATCATGGGAGATTAGAACAGTTTTAGTATGAAGGGTGAGGATGAGGAAGATGGTCTGGTTTGGTGGTGACCACTGTGACACGTTCCAAGAAATAGTAAACATGTTTTGTGTGGGATATTATAAAAATTGGATTTTTTAAAAAAATGCTGGAAAAACAAAAAGGGGGGGAAGGGGGGTCACCAACTTTCACCTCTTAAATTTTCACCCTCATGTGATTAGTCAATTCTGTCATATTGATCACTCAGTACTTCTCATAGCCGCGTGAGATGAACGCTGTGCTCATAAATATGATCACGTTCTGCTCAGAGACTCATTATTTTGAATAAGGTGTGCTAGAACAAGGAAACATGGAATAAATGCAGGACTGAGCCACATGTGGCTCTTTAGTCCCTCTGACATTTGAAAACGAATTATTGACTATTATATTAAAGGAGTCATCACCAGGAAATCCCACTTTTTTATTTTAAAATATTTTTATTTTTTTTAATAAGAGATCTTTTATAATAAGCTAAAAAAACTGGAGAAAAAAAAAATTATTTTTTTTTTTTGTGCGCTCTCTCCTCTCTACCAAAATCAACCAGAGGGCGCGCTTCTTTATTTTTATTTTTTTTTTTTTTATATGAATTAAAGAGGGGGGATAGTGTTCTCTTCTTCTTTATCTTGAATAAGGAACTGATTACCTGCCGCAGAGTGGCGTTATGACCAGCTTTGTCAGAGAGGAGGACGATGACGAAGAGGAGGAGGAAAAAAACTTGCCATGCTGAGTTGCTTCGGCAGAAATTCATGAGTTTTCAGTGTAACAGGATGGACGGCACTACCAAGGACCAGTGGATTATATTTATCAGTGAGGGTGTGCAGTCGGTAAGTGTTGCTGCTTGTGTAACTTATTATCTTTTGTGTCAGAGACCAGTAAACGATGGTTGACGAGCGGACAAGCTGCTAATGTAGCTACAGAAGCTAACACTGTTTGTTTAACTTCATGTCAGACGTCCGCTCCTTATATTCATCAGACTCCAGCCATTTTACTCTGCGGATCCTCTGCATCAACAGCACTGTTACGTTTTTATCACGTTGTTCTCTGTTGGGACATCATTTCCTTCACTTGGTCTGTCCTGATAAAACTTTGTTTTGGCTTTGACGCTTGCCTCATGAGCACGCTTACAGACAGGTCTAACTCTCGTGCGTATTATCGCGACAAACAAAAGTTGGGGATAAAAAGAGGTTAAAATGAGCTCATTAAATTCCCCCCCCACCCAACTATAATTAAAAATTTATTTGGACATAATTTAAGAAGTGGCAAGATGGCGCCCCTGTGTTTGGCTGGTCGTCTTTCTCTGTTAACTATGTTGCTATTTTTCTCGTGTTTATTGCTTGCAACTCGGGCTGTGTTACCGCTGCAGGTGTATGATCGCCTGACACTCCTTAATATTCGTGACTCTTTGGGAAAACTGCCGATCTGGGGCTTTGATGGGCATTCAAAGACGCCTCCGCCTTTCCTGGCGTCCATACCCCCGCATCTACGGCGCCTTCCCTACTGGCTTCCCCGCAACAGCCGCCGCAAGAGACGCGGAAAGCGAGGCGGAGTCCTTGTCAGATTGAAAGCTCACCTGGCTTCTTCTGGTCACGACCACCTCCCGATCGGATCCACGGACTTCGGTGGCTACAATCTGCAGAGATCCATGGAATATAAATACCGGTGGCTCCAGCCGGTTCACCCGGACGACGGGACGCTCCCTACATGTTTACGGCCGGTGCGAATCTTCCGGCGGGGGCGCGCACCGGGGAATCTCCGGTCGCTCGGTCGTGCCTCTCAGCCGCCTGGTCAACGATCTGTTCGTACGGCCCTGATTAATACCAGATCCCTCACAAATAAGACATTCATTCTGAATGACTTTTTTACAACACACGATCTGGATATTCTCTTGCTGACTGAAACCTGGCTGAAGCCAGGTGACAACAGCGCCTTCTCGGAGCTCCTCCCCCCCGGCTGCTCATTCTTCAACACCCCGAGAGCTGCCGGTCGCGGCGGCGGTCTGGCCGCTGTATTCAAGGAGAGCTTCAGATGCAGAATGATAACTGCAAATATTTACTCCAGCTTTGAAGTGCAGCTGGTTGTGGTCGACCTCGACTGTCCTGTGCTGTGTGCCTCAGTTTATCGTCCACCCAAATATAATAAAGACTTTCTCCAAGAATTTTCAGAATTTCTGTCTGAAGTTCTCCCCAAGTTTGATAAATTACTGATCTGCGGGGATTTTAACATTCACGTTTGCTGTGCGGCAAACCAACTAGCGAATGAGTTTAAAGGCCTCCTGGATTCCTTTGGTCTTACTCAGTCTGTTAATGCACCTACACATGAACAGGGGCACACTCTCGACCTTGTCATTTCTCATGGGCTATCAGTCTCCCTCAGAGAAATAGTCAAATCTGCAATCTCGGATCATTTTCCCGTTGTTTTTGACTTTGTTGCCCCAGCACTCACCGATAAGCCTATTGCTCCAGCTTGCAGACGCCGGATCTTTACCTCATCAACAGCTCAAGAATTTGATGTTGCCTTCAGGGACTCTCAGCTTGTCATCAATGGACCAACTTCTTCCCTTTGCCCAGATAACATGCTCTGCACCTTCAACTCCACCTGTTCCGCTATTCTAGATTATGTGGCCCCTTTTCGGCAGAGGAGGACTAAAACCAAATCAGATCCCTGGTTAAATGACCACACTCGTCGGCTTAAACAACAATGCAGGCAGGCTGAAAGGCGCTGGAAGAAGGACAAACTGCACGTTTCCTTGGGTTTGCTAAGGGCCAGCTTGACTGCTTACCAGAGAGCTCTAAAAGATGCCAAGTCCAAATATCTCTCTTCTATTATAGCAAATAGCTGTCATCACCCTAGAGTTTTGTTTAACACTATTGACTCTGTTATTAATCCACGCACTGTTGCTCTGCCCAATGCCTCTACCAAAACCTGCGAAGAGTTTGTTTCTTTTTTTGCTGATAAAGTAGCATCTGTCAGGCAGAGTATCAGCAACATTAACATGAATATTCCCTTTGATGATGTGCCCACCCCTCCTACACAGTCCTCCTTTTTTGAGCAATTTGAGACCATTTCTTTGTCATTTCTCACCAAGGTAGTTAGTGGCATGAAACCCACTAACTGCCCTTTAGACATTATTCCAGCCAGGTTTCTGAAGGAGGTTTTTAATTCTGTTGGGTCAAGCCTGCTTGTTTTTATGAATGCCTGCCTTAGTTCAGGGTCCTTTCCAGCTGCCTTCAAGCATGCTGTGGTTAGGCCCCTTTTGAAAAAAACACACCTTGATTCCTCTGTGTTGTCTAATTTCAGGCCTGTTTCACATCTGCCCTTTCTTTCTAAGGTTTTGGAAAAGATTGTTTTTATTCAATTACAGACATTTTTAGAGGACAACTCAGTTTTAGAAAAATTCCAGTCTGGCTTTCGATCCCGACATAGTACTGAATCAGCACTGTTAAAGGTGCAGAATGACATCGCCTTATCTGTGGATGCCGGGCATCCTGCAGCACTGGTGCTGCTGGATCTTACAGCGGCCTTTGATACAGTCGACCATGCAGTCCTTGTATCTCGTCTCGAGCAGCATGTTGGTATCCGTGGCAACGCCCTTCAATGGTTTAAGTCTTACCTGGAAAATAGGAGCTTTTCAGTTATGATCGGTGATCTCTGCTCCTCACATGCATCCCTATCCTGTGGGGTGCCGCAAGGATCAATTCTCGGCCCCATTCTCTTTTCTTTGTATTTGTTACCTCTGGGATCAATCATCAGAAAACACGATCTGTCTTTTCACTTTTATGCTGATGATTTGCAGTTATACTTGCCCATGAGATCAAATGGGAAAACTGCACTAAATAAGTTACTGGACTGTTTAAGTGATGTTAAACAGTGGCTGGCACAGAACCTTCTGCTCTTAAATGACAGTAAGACAGAATGCATTTTGTTTGGTACGTCTCCCATGTCAAATGTTCTCACAGACTGTGATTCTCTGGCCCCCTTTTTTTAAATCACATGTCAAGAATCTTGGAGTAACGTTTGACAGCAAGCTGAAATTTGACAAACAAGTTAGCGCAGTGGTGAGAACCAGTTTTTTTCAGCTTCGCCTCTTGGCCAAAGTGAAGCCTTTTCTCAGTCGGCAAGACCTAGAGAAGGCAATTCATGCATTTATTAGTTCAAGACTGGACTACTGCAATGCCCTCTATGTCGGCCTAAACCAGTCTTTGATTTCACGTCTTCAACTCGTTCAGAACGCTGCAGCCCGATTTTTAACAGGCACGTCTAGACGTGAACACATCACCCCCGTGCTGTCGTCGCTTCACTGGCTTCCGGTTCGTTTCAGAGTCGATTTTAAACTTTTGTTGTTTGTTTTTAACGCTATTCACGGCCAGGCGCCCTCCTATTTATCAGATATTTTATCTATCCGTGATCACGGTAGGGCCCTGCGTTCTTCGGGTCAGCTTTTGCTTGAGGTCCCAAGGTCGAGACACAAGCAGTGGGGTGACCGTTCTTTTGCTGTTGCTGCTCCTCGGTTGTGGAACAAACTGCCCCTGGACATTCGCATCACAACTGATCTCGGCCTTTTTAAATCAAAGCTAAAGACCCACCTTTTCAGATTAGCCTTTAACTCCATCTAGGTTAGTTTTTAGGTAAGGTTTTTATTTATTTATTTGTCCATTTATTTTTAACTTATTTTATGCGTTTCCTACAGGCTCTTAATGCCCTGCAGCGCTATGGCACTTCCCAGTTACTTCTTATTCCTTTCCTATCCTGTTTTATTGATTTTTCTGTTTTATGTATTGATGTACTTTTATGGCTTAATTGTGAAGCACTTTGAGTACCATTCTGGTTATTGTAAAGGGCTATACAAATAAAAGTTGATTGATTGATTGATTGATTAAGAAGGATTGTGTATGTAAAACAGCAGGTTATGACACCTTCAAAGTGTATTTTACTTTGGTTGGCTCATTTTAATAATGTAATTCTAAAAGCCCAACACAAATTTCCCCTTGTGAGACAATAAAGTTTCTCTTATCTTATTCTAAATTTGAAGATGATGATGTTCCCTCTGAGTGGTTCATGTACAGTTGCGCACTTTTCCCGTGTTTTCCGACCACAGCAAATGCAGCACGTGAAATATAATACAACTCAACTCTTAGAATAAAGACATCATTTATATTGTACCAGTTTGCAAAGCAGTCCATTGAGTGACAGGTGCAACAAGCAGGTAACTGCAGTAAAACAGTGAGTAACTGTCCAGCATGTGACACGATGTGTTTCACACATCTTTATGCAGCCAATCAGTGTTAATAACTAGAGGTCGACCGATAGTGGATTTTTAAAGGCTGGTATAATAACGATAGTTTGGGGCAGAAAAAAGCCGATAGCCGATTAATCGGCCGATAACTCCCCGTTGCGAAAAAAAAAATCAATGTTGTGTGTATAGCAGATGGATAAATATGTAGGCTATTAAAAGATTTTTTAATAGGGGGGGGGCTGGTTTATCTCAGCCAGCACTGAAGTTTACTAGAATTTGCCCAATTTTAAGATTCGTGACAAACTAAGATCACATCAATCAGACGTGAAAATATTTACGTAAATATCCGATGTTTTCCTTAGTTATTTTCTGGAAAACCCCTCATAGACATGATGTCGGCGGGATCCCGTTGCAGTCGGATGACTGTCCTACACGCGGTTTTACAAGCAGTAAAATACACGAAATATGGTTCCAGGACAGCTTAAAACTGGTTTGTGTGACGGAATCAAACCTGCAAGACCCGAACGGAGCGGACTAACAGAACTACACCTGACCCCGACCGGTTCAATGATGAATCAGGAGTGACGGTGGAAGTGATTAAACATGACGCTGCGGCAGAGTCATTACGTGATAAATAATAGCCTTTTAAAAATGAGAAGAAAACAACTTGCATGGTTCCAGCCGAGCTTTAAGTAGTCCTCAGTCATCAGTCGTCCCTCGGAGCTGAGGCGGACTTGTCCCCGAGGAAGCAGCGCGTTTATAAAGACATCTCTGATTGAATAGCAGATGGACTTTACGGCATATTCTGCCATGAAAGTGTGAAAGCGGCTACAGACAGCTTTCATTTACGTTGTTCGCTGTTTGTTGTTAGCTTAACAAGCACTGTGGTCATGTCAAACATGCCGGTGGCTATTTATGCTGAAATGTGAGTCACGTTTCTGCTTGTTGAACAACCGCTACTCCTCCCCCTCCAAGGAGGTTTTGATGGTTGAGTTTCAAGTCGTGAAGGTTGCATTTCACAAACTGATGTCGCTTCACTCGTTAAATTCTCCACCTGGACCCCTCCTCTCCCCTGTGAGCTGCCTGCACCCCCCCTCCACCTCTCCCCCCACTCTCTCTGTGTGAAGAGCAGCCCCGCTCTCAGTGATGAAGCGCTGTGGAAGAAACTGCAGCGGTCGTCCACTATCGGAGCCAAATTCAGCCGATACTGATAGTTTGTAAAATGTCCTGTCGGTGCCGATTAATCGGTCAACTTCTATTAATAACTGCACTTCATGCTCACGTGCTGCTATTGTGCAGCATACAACCCTGTCACATCAGCAATCACGGAAACAAACATTAAAAACAGAATTAATTATAAACGAGGAATATCACTGAACAGAGTGGACGTACCGCGGAGTGCCGAACTTTCCTCCTGCGTCCTGTTCCACGAATGTCTCAGAATGGAGTGTCTCTGTTGTGGTTGAATTCTCAGTGCAGTCAACTACACGAGGATGCAACATTGTGCTATTGTTGCTGCAGTTACGGCATTTAAAGTGAATAATAAACGAGCAAAAAGTTATTTATCCAGTCCCACCCTGTCATGTGCTGCACTTTGATCACTTCTCCAGCCAGGTAGGCCGACTATGGAGGAGAAAACTGTCAGATGAAAACGGAGCATTCAGTTCTGCGTTGGCAGATTTATTTACTTTCACTGCTGACCAGATTACTTTACGTAGCTATGTTCATATTTTGTGAAATAGTCTTTTTTTTTTCTTTTGTCGGGTAGACCGCTTACTGCACGCGCCAGTTCGTGTTCTAGGTGCTTTGTACTAAAGGTAGAGAGCAGCTGGACGCCTCGTACTGAATATGGACTCAAAGTCTGCCTGGACACTTATTTTTTTCAATAACTTTCTTCTCAGTAACATTTACGTCCTCGGGTGCTGGCGCTTCCTCTGCTGGTCTACCGTATATAATACATAGTGATATTCACAACATCACACGAGGAAGCTTTACATCAGTGCTTCTCGAAGTGGCCCGTTAGAAACTTTATCAGGCTGTCATGTTGTAATGTCGCTTATAAAATCATAACTCATCATAACTGTGCATCTGTTTACATAACTTAGGGTAAACTAACTACCAGTTATGATAGAAAATGTCATTTAGTTGATCCGCAGCCATTTACTGCAAACAAAACAGTAAATTCACTGGAAGATGAAAGTTTTTGCTGTAGAGTTTCTTTGTGCACGAGTATGAAACGTGCACGTCATTTCGTGCATGTTGAGTGGGAGGAGAGAAAAACGAGAGTAGGAGTGTTTCTCACTGGGAGAAAGTTAGGGGCGGGTGTTACAGTTCAAACTACACTCTTCACCTCGCGCACGGTTTGCAAATGAGCAAAATCAGGTATAGCGCCTTTAAGTTGCGTCTTTTTCCATCCTCCATAAATACAACAACTAAAATACACATTTTCTTGAAAGTCACCTTCAACCCCACATCTTTTTTATTTATTTTTTTGTTAAAGTTGTACTTCCATGGTCATTTCATTAATATTTCTGTGTTCTCCATTATTATTGAATGCATTCTGCATAGTTTCTGTTTAAAAAAACCTTCTGATATCTTTGTATCAAGCTGTATTTGTATACTAGAAGAGAGGCTTGTGGTCCAACGGCAGGCTTTTCCGGGTCCTTCTCATGAATTTCCGTCTGATTGGCTGGCTCCCATGAGTGCATGAAGGAAGCTCCGCCCTCCACTCTTATTTCGTTACAGACAGGAAATAGAGCCGACAAACAAGTTTGTTCCGCCATGCTAACAAACAGTTAGCTAATTAGCTTCTCAACTCCGAAGCTACAGTCGTGCAGTCTCCACTTCTAGTGTGTAGTGGAGGGTTACCTGCCTTCCAATGGACAGATAGAAACCCCACGTGGGATACGCTATTTGCTATGTGACGTAGAAGTGCAAGGCTGTTCCCGATTCGCTCTTTTCTTCGTATTGTTTCTCTGATGAGGAAGCACAGCCGACTGGGAGGAACGCAACGCTAGCAAGTCAGCATGTGCAAGTAAACAAGGGGAAACCCTCCGTATTTCAGAAGGAGCAAGTTAAACGGGTTTTCGGTGGAAGGAGGCCTTTAATGTTTTTCCTGCATGCAGAAATGTAATTTTAATTTCTCGTTTTTATGTTAAATGCAACACATTTAACATAAAAGCAAAGGAAAAACTTGTAAGTTTTATTTAATTTTAAATGTCAAAAGTCAGTTGTGGCTCCCAGTGTTTTCTTTATTGTAGGAAACTGGTCTAAATGGTTATTTGACTGGTAAAGGTTACCGACCGGCTTATATAAGACTTTAAAATTTCGGGGCTCCAGGCAGATTTTTTTTTTGTTTTGGTCCAATATGACTCTTTGAACATTTTGGGTTGCTGACCCCTGATCTAGTTATATATTAATTAGCACGGATATCGTTACTTAAATGCCACTTTGGCGTCTGCTGAGTCTCAGAAAGTATCAGCCACCTCTGCCCTTTTAAACAGGCACTGCTGCGGGCAGCCCTTCCCCTAGGGCTGTGCGGTATACCGGTACATACCGAAAACCGGTGTTTATTTTCATTATATGTATTTTTCATATGCCGCTATACTGGTGAGTAGTCAAGACAACAGGTGGAACGTGCGCAATAGGAATGTGTTTGAGTGGGGAGTGATTTTAGTGCCGAACACAAACACCACAGCGTGTGAAGAGCCAGTCAAAGCTGTCAAAGTGAAGCGCAAGTTTCCCCAATTCCCAAAGAGGAGTCACATCTATGGTTTGGAAGTTTTCAGGCTTTAAAAGATCGGATGTGGAACAAACAACTGATTACGAAGGCTGTCGAGCAAAAGCGGCAGCTGGTGGTGGTAACGCTAGCAGCTAGCTTAGCCGACAACATATCTTAGAGTAGCAAGAACTGGGACTGGATATGAAAAACAGAACAAGAAGTGATCGGATTACAATCATATGTCACTATGACAAGGACATGATTCCCAAAGATGACACAGAGACAGAAATAAAAGGAAGAAATGAAGAGTAATGCGAGGTGAAATGTCAGTAGTCAGATTGGAGTAGAAATACAAGCTAACGCTAGCTTAGCTGTTTGTTTACATGTCAAGCAGACGCTCTGAGCTCCGCCGCGTCCACTGAGCACCTCTATGTCCACCTGGTGGTGAGTGAGGCTCACATTTCCTCTCTGAATTGGAGGTACATGTCTCTCCAGCGGTTTTAGTGAATGCCTGTCAGCGTTGAGCTTTACCTGTGTGAGTGGAGGTGAGGCTGCTGCTCTCCTCACCTTCTGTCTGCAGACCAGGCTGCTGCCTCCTACGGTGATTAAAAACACTGCTCGTATTTTCATCAGACGTACCAACCTCATCCTTGCAAACTTTGAAAACCCAAACCAGTTCCACATGACCGAAGTTGAATGTTTTTCGGGAGCAACTCCTCACTTTCGTACTCTCGTTAGCAGCCATGCTTGCTCTTGCTCGGGACGGAGATAAACAAAGCAACTCCATGCTGACACACTTTAGGTTGCTCTGATTGGTTCATCAGTGTCTGTCATGTCAACATGAAGTGGACAAGCAGGTGGTGTGATTTGGCAGAGAGGGAGAGGAAAAAAAAAAAACGTGGTGTTAACAGACACAGCTGCATTCAGATGGTTCTACATCTTTGGCAGATCGTCAGCACTTTCAAAACCTTCACGATCAAATACCTCAAAACTGGTAGGATTTTTTTTTAAAAATGCATGTGATATGAAAGTTGCCTTACCGCCCAGTTTGCTTCCAGTTTCAGTGAGCAATGGCGTCTGATTGAGAAAAACTATTGTTCTTGCTGCAGCTGAATAACTGAGATACTTTTGATGCAAAATAAAGACGAAGGGGCGATTTTGGTATTTCTCCACTTCTTCCGCCAAACGTTCTTTGGTTGGACTCATATCTGCGTCTTCGTAGGCTAGCCAGTTTAAAAATGGCGCTGCTAGTGTTTATGTAGTGGTAGACCAATCATGTGGTAGACCTTGCCGCCTCCGTTGTGCCTTGACGGAGTGACGGACACTTAAAAAATATTTTGTGCAGCCGGAGACAACTGAGATACTCTCTGACAGGCTCTCCGTTGACGTAGAGGGCTCTTGGTGACCTACGTAGAGCACTTTACGGACGACAATAAATTAGGCTTAACCGGAAGCAAAATAACCAAGGTTATGACCGAGGTTACCGACCATTGGCATCATGGGATGAAGCCAGTCTTGCATAGCTACCCCTACTGATCAGGCGGGAAATTGCACTGCGTACCCGGCACCATGACAGAGAACTACGAAGGCTTGAGGGGTCTCCATGGTTACGCAGTTAGATAACGCATTACACAAACGGAGAAGTATACTGTGACCTTAAGTAGCCGCAGTCTCAACTTGCAGTACGTAAAGCCCCGTTTCCACCTGCAAGTCTGGGCCAGATCAGGTCGGGGCAGGCTGGATTATTAACTGGATAGTGCTGCTGTGTGATCGCGTGACATCATCGCCGTGCAACACCATTTAACCAAAGCACCACACCACACGTGACAGAAGCAAAAGAGTCATCCCTGCTTTGTTTTTACACCGGGTCACGCAGGAAGTGACGCATTTTTCAATGAATCAACGGATTGCTGTGTCTTCGCTCCACCTCTTTGGTACAGATTTGTTAGATCAGTACCCCTACCAAAGGGAACCAAAAAGTAGGTCGGGTCAGATATAAGGGTACCTGTCCCAGTTTTTAATTTGTGGAGACTAAAACAAAAAGTTGGACAGATTTGGCCTGACCTGACCTGACCTGACCCAGACCTGCTGGTGGAAACGGGGCTTAAGAATCTCTCTCCCTCCTCCTCACTTCTCAGTTGCAGCCACTCGGTCTGTATTTCACTGCTGAAGGTGTGCTGCTCTGCTTAGTCTGAGTGACGTCATATAAAAACTCAGTCTACATTTTGCAAAGGACATAAGCAGACTGCTGCAATGAAATGAAAGAATGAAACTCAGGGCAGAACTCAATAGAAAGTTTTCCTTTTCATTCCATTATTGAGATAAGAAAATTAATTTTTGCCACATTTAGGGGGAAAATGTTGATTATCTAAATTCCCAGTTGCTTTTATATTTTAATTTTTTTATGAAGCAAAAGAAAATATATTTCCAATTAGAGAACTATCAATCCTTCACTGATTTCCATTGATCATTGTTGTTGTTTTGTTCTCAACACACTCTTGCTCTGAATTAACTAAAGTTGATTTTTTTAACCAATGAAATGATTGTTGTTTCAATCATTTTGGTGGTATGAATGAGTCAGAAATGGGAGCAAGGTAAGCTTATATGAACAGGTAGATTTCTTTGAACTCTCTG
>JALJCO010005868.1:0-221115 GCA_023101725.1 Atherinomorus stipes
CATGACTTTTAGGATTCTTCGTCCAGATTACAATGGAGTTTAATAGGGGCAAAATGGTGACTTTGTAAGATTCCGAGGGGCGTAGTTCGAAAACGGTGCGTCTGACGGATTTTCGACCCGGGAATTCCGACGAAGCCAACGAGTCAAGCTCCGTTTTGATGTAAATTTTATTTTTCTGTGATGAAAACTGTGGAAGTTATGGGCATTTGTTCAAGATTTTCCTGAGGAGGGACAAATTTTTGGCCTGAAAAGTGCAATTTTTCATGTTTTTTCAGAGGGCATAGCTCAAAAACGGTTGAAGATATGAAGCTGAAAATATAGATTCTAGTTGTTCAACTCCTGAAGAGTATTTGAAAGTTTGAATGGTGTTTCTAGCTGAAACTATGTTGAAGATATGAACGCTGAACGGAGCTGAAGGGTTTGAAGTTAGAGTGGAAGTAGAGTGGAGCTGAAGGGAGTGAAAAAGCTGAAAATCTAAAAGTTGAACAATTTGTAAACTGGCATAATTCAAAATTAGCTGAAGATATGAAGTTGAAAAGTCATAGCTGAAAAGCTGAATCTTTGCAGATTTGTAAAAAGTTTGAATGGTGTTTCTAGCTGAAGGTATGAAAAAGCCTTAGAGGTTTGAAAGGAGTGGAAGTTTTTGAAGTGAAGGATTTGAAGGATTTGAAGGCTTCCCCATTGAAGTCAATGGGAAAAATTTGATCAATAAATGATCAATAACTTGAAAACCGTTGAAGATATCAATACCAAAAGTCATAGCACACATCTCCTGAATGAGCTGAACGTTTTGATACCTGAACGGTTGAAGTGAGTTGAAAGGGCTAGAAGGAGTAGCGAAAACCGAAAAACGAAGGCTGAAGAGAATAAAGAGAAACAGGAAAACTAATGTGTGAATGCGAAAACGCATTCACACAATAAAGGGAAACAGGAAAACTAATTTGTGAATGCTTTAACGCATTCACACAACTAGAAAAAGTTGTTACTCCGTAACAACTGGTGTGAATGCGTTTATGCTGAAATCGCTGAACTGAAATGCTTTAAGAAGTTAAACTATAATGCTCAAAGGCTAAAGAAGTTGAAGACATTGAACTGAAATGCTTTAAGAAGTTAAACTATAATGCTCAAATGCTAAAGAATTTGAAGAAGTTGAACTGTAATGCTTATAAGCTGAAGATGTTGAAGCATAAGGCTGAAGAAGTTGGAGAAGTTGAAGAATTTGAAGCATAAGGCTGAAGAAGTTGAATACATCGAAATATAATGTTAAAACAGAGCTGAAGATGGATCAAACAGTTGAATGATTGTTGAATTTGGCTTAAAATAGTTTAAAATGGCTTTAAATATTTAAAAAAAAGCTTTGAAAAAAGGTTTAACGAGCTAAAGATAGGAAAAGATGGCTGAAGAGACCTCATGGAAGCCTGAACTAAAATCAGTTTAAGGTTGAAGGCAACATTAAAAGTACTGCAACATTAAAACTGCATGGAAACAGCCTGAAGACAGCTTAATCAGAGCTGAATTAAATCCCTCCAGCTCAGTTTGATACCAAGACTAAATGTCAATAGAAAGAGCATCTAAAAACCTTTCTAGTGATATTAATATTATCTTTTTTGGAGCTACCACCACCGAGATACATTGATTTCTTTGTTTCTTTCTAAGGCCCCGCCCACTTCCGGTTTGAAAGTGACGTCGGACTTGATGTCATCACAAAGAGCAGAAAATAACCTTTGTAGTGATATCAGTGATATTTTAAGAGCAGGCTCAAGACCCACCTTTTTAGCTTGGCTTTCATCTGATTTTTACTGTTTTGTAATTGGCTAATTTAATATTCTGTACAGGTTGTTTTTAAATAGCTTTTTATTGCTGTTTGGGCATTTTTAGATGTTTTTATTCAATGTTTTAATGCATTTCATACATTCTTATTACTTTTATCATTATTACTTATTACTTTTATTGTTCCTGGGTCCTTAGGTCTCTCCGGTGCTTTCCTCTCGGGGGCCGTCTGTCCGGGGTGGCGTTGGCCAATTGGATGCAGTATCACTGGTGCCTTGGTGGGGTTGGTTGGTCTTCCATCACACCTCCCCTGGGCACCTGGGCCACTGCGGTTACGGTTGCTGTGCCGCCCCGGTGCAGACGGCTCCTCTGATGGGGTTCCCTCACTTTTTCCATCTGTACTCAGCCTCAGGTAGATTGATGTACAATTTTTTTTTTTTTTTGGGGGGGGGGGGGGGGGGGCAGTGGGCGGGCGGGTATGTTTTTAAACTGTAAAGCGCTTTGAGTCGCGTAACCTGCTGGAAAAGCGCTTCATAAATAAAGATTGATTGATTGATTGATCACTTTCATAATTTTCGGAGCTACCATCACAGAGATACATGAATTTATTTGTTTCTTTTTTAGGCCCCGCCCACTTCCGGTTTGAAGTGACGTCGGACTTGATGTCATCAGAAAGAGCAGAATATACCCTTTGTAGTGATATCAGTTTCATAATTTTCGATGCTACCATCACAGAGATACATGAATTTTTTTTTATTTATGAGGCCCCGCCCACTTCCGGTTTAAAAGTGACGTCGGACTTGATGTCATCAGAAAGAGCAGAAAACAACCTTTCTAGTGATATTAGTTTCATAATTTTCGGAGCTACCATCACAGAGATACATGAACTATTTGTTTCTTTTTGAGGCCCCGCCCACTTCCGGTTTGAAAGTGACGTCGGACTTGGTGTCATGTGAAAGAGCAGAAAACAACCTTTCTAGTGATATTAGTTTCATAATTTTCGGAGCTACCATCATAGAGATACATGAATTTATTTGTTTCTTTTTAAGGCCCCGCCCACTTCCGGTTTAAAAGTGACGTCGGACTTGATGTCATCTGAAAGAGCAGAAAATAACCTTTCTAGAGATGTTTCATCTGAAATTCTCAGAGTTACCATGACCAAGATATGAACTTGTCTCTGATTCTGGTGAAGAAGTGGACACCATTTTCAATGACAGACAGAAAGAGAGATGATGAAGAGGAGGGAGGATGATGGATTAACCAGAAAAGAGAGATGATGAAGAGGAGGGAAGATGAGGCTAGGAGCCAGGAAAGAGAGATGATGAAGAGGAGGGAGGATGATGGATTAACCAGAAAAGAGAGATGATGAAGAGGAGGGAGGATGATGGATTAACCAGAAAAGAGAGATGATGAAGAGGAGGGGAAGATGAGGCTAGGAGCCAGGAAAGAGAGATGATGAAGAGGAGGGAAGATGAGCAAGGAGCCACGAAAGAGAGATGATGAAGAGGAGGGAGGATGATGGAGGACCCAGGAAGGCGAGATGATGAAGAGGAGGGACGATGAGGGATTAACCAGAAAAGAGAGAGGATGAAGAGGAGAGAGGATGACGGAGGAGCCAGGAAGGAGAGATGATGAAGAGGAGGGACGATGAGGGATTAACCAGAAAAGAGAGATGATGAAGAGGAGAGAGGATGACAGAGGAGCCAGGAAGGAGAGATGATGAGGAGGAGGGAGGATGAGAGAGGAGCCAGGAAGGAGAAATGATGAAGAGGAGGGAAGATAAGGGAGGAGGAAGGAGAGATGATGAAGAGGAGGGAGGATGATGGAGGACCCAGGAAGGAGAGATGATGAAGAGGAGGGACGATGAGGGATTAACCAGAAAAGAGAGAGGATGAAGAGGAGAGAGGATGACAGAGGAGCCAGGAAGGAGAAATGATGAAGAGGAGGGAAGATAAGGGAGGAGGAAGGAGAGATGATGAAGAGGAGGGAGGATGATGGAGGACCCAGGAAGGAGAGATGATGAAGAGGAGGGACGATGAGGGATTAACCAGAAAAGAGAGAGGATGAAGAGGAGGGAAGATAAGGGAGGAGGAAGGAGAGATGATGAAGAGGAGAGAGGATGACGGAGGAGCCAGGAAGGAGAGATGATGAAGAGGAGGGAGGATGATGGAGGACCCAGGAAGGAGAGAAGATGAAGAGGAGGGACGATGATGGAGGACCCAGGAAGGAGAGATGATGAAGAGGAGGGACGATGATGGATTAACCAGAAAAGAGAGATGATGAAGAGGAGGGAGGTTAATGGATTAACCAGAAAAGAGAGAGGATGAAGAGGAGAGAGGATGACGGAGGAGCCAGGAAAGAGAGATGATGAAGAGGAGGGACGATGAGGGATTAACCAGAAAAGAGAGATGATGAAGAGGAGGGACGATGAGTGATTAACCAGAAAAGAGAGAGGATGAAGAGGAGAGAGGATGACGGAGGAGCCAGAAAAGAGAGATGATGAAGAGGAGGGAAGATGAGGCTAGGAGCCAGGAAAGATAGATGATGAAGAGGAGGGAGGATGATAGAGGACCCAGGAAGGAGAGATGATGAAGAGGAGGGACGATGAGGGATTAACCAGAAAAGAGGGATGATGAAGAGGAGGTAGGATGATGAAGGACCCAGGAAGGAGAGATGATGAAGAGGAGGGACGATGAGGGATTAGCCAGAAAAGAGAGATGATGAAGAGGAGGGAGGATGATGGAGGACCCAGGAAGGAGAGATGATGAAGAGGAGTGAAGATGAGGAAGGAGAGAAGAGTTGTGGTGTTGAGGACATGGTGAGACACCAATTAAGTGGAGAGAGGGACAGTGATGATGACTGCAGTGGCTTTAAAGCTTCATCTTCATCATACATTGCTTTGTAGATAAGGAATTAGGTCAAAGGTGAAACTAATTAACACAGCAGGGAGAACTGGTCAAGTTGTCATGACAACGCAGCACCTGTGTGTGTAAGAGAATGACAGTTGATTTCAGTTACACAGACTTTATGCTTCAGTTTTCTATAGGAAAATGCTGGAGAACACTCCCCGAACAACTGTCCACTGAGAGAAATCCGTAACAGATATCAAAATAATTTTTTCACCGTGAGCGTCACGAGGCTTTGAGGAACTCAGAAATGTCTTTTATTTGATCCTAAGTGAAACAGAATTTAAATGCTGGCAGTTTAATTCTGCATGACTTTTTTGTCTCCCCGTCCAGATTACAATGGAGTTTAATAGGGGCAAAATGGTGACTTTGTAAGATTCCGAGGGTCGTAGTTCGAAAACGATGCGTCTGACGGATTTTTGACCCGGGGGATCCGACGAAGCCAACGAGTCAAGCTCCGTTTTGATGTAAATTTGATTTTTCTGTGACGAAAACTGTGGAAGTTATGGGCATTTGTTCAAGATTTTCCTGAGGAGGAAAAATTTTGGCCTGAAAAGTGCAATTTTTCATGTTTTTTCAGAGGGCATAGCTCAAAAACGGTTGAAGATATGAAGCTGAAAATATAGATTGTAGTTGTTCAACTCCTGAAGAGTATTTGAAAGTTTGAATGGTGTTTCTAGCTGAAACTATGTTGAAGATATGAACGCTAATTGGAGCTGAAGGATTTGAAGTTAGAGTGAAGTAGAGTGGAGCTGAAGGTAGTGAAAAAGCTGAATTTCTAAAAGTTGAACAATTTGTAAACTGGCATAATTCAAAATTGGCTGAAGATATCAATTTAAAAAATACTAAGCTTTAAAGCTGAATCTCTGCTGATTCGTATAAAGTTTGAATGGTATTTCTAGCTGAAGGTATGAAAAAGCCTTAGTCGTTTAAAGAAGAGGAAGTTTTTTGAAGGATTTGAAGGTTTAACATTGAAGTCAATGGGAAAAATTTTAACAATAAATGATCAATAACTTGAAAACAGTTGAAGTTATCAATACCAGACTCCCGAGCACACATCTCCAGAAGGAGCTGAACATTTTAACGTTTGAACGGCTAAAATCGGGTGAAGCATTCTGAAGATATGGACGACCAAAAAACGGCGGAAAAATAATAATAATAAAGAAAGAGAAACAGGAAAACTAACTTGTGAATGCGCTGAACGCATTCACACAATAACGCGGAATAAACGCAGAGCAATAGTAATATGTTGCCAATGCTCTATAGAGCATTGGGCAGTATATTGCTCTAGAGCAATATACTGCCAATGCTCTATAGAGATTGGCAGCATAATAATAATAACGCGGAATAAAGAAACACGGAGCAATAGTAATATGTTGCCAATGCTCTATAGAGCATTGGCAGTATATTGCTCTAGAGCAATATACTGCCAATGCTCTATAGAGATTGGCAGCATAATAATAATAACGCGGAATAAACGCGGAGCAATAGTAATATGTTGCCAATGCTCTATAGAGCATTGGCAGTATATTGCTCTAGAGCAATATACTGCCAATGCTCTATAGAGATTGGCAGCATAATAACCACTTGTTACAACCGAAGTATGCAGAAGAGCATATCTGGATGCACAACACATCCAACCTGGAAGCAGATGGGCTACAGCAGCAGAAGACCACACCGGGTGCCACTCCTGTCAGCTAAGAACAGGAAACTGAGGCTACAATTCGTACAGACTCACCAACATTGGACAATAGAAGATGGAGAAATGTTGCCTTGTCTGTGAGTCTCACTTTCTGCTATGAAATTCAGATGGTAGGCTCAGAATTTGATGTCAACAACTTAAAAGAATGGATCCATCCTGCCTCGTATCAACGGTTCAGGTTGTTGGTGGTGGTGTAATGGTGTGGGGAGAGATTTTCTTGGCACACGTTGGGCTCCTTAGTACCAACGTAGCATGGTTTAACCACCACAGCCCCAGTATTGTTGCTGACCATGTCCATCCCTTTATGACCACAGTGTAGCATCCTCTAATGGCTACTTTCAGCAGGATAACGCGCCATGTCATAAAGCGTGAATCATCTCAGACTGGTTTTTTGAACATGACATTGAGTTCATTGTACTTGAATGGCCTCCACAGTCACCAGATCTCAATCCAATATAGCAGCTTTGGGATGTGGTGGAATGGGAGGTTCACATCATGGATGTGCTGCCGCCAAATCTGCAGCAACTGCTGTCATGTCCATAAGGAGCAAAATCTCTGAGGAATGTTTCCAGTACCTTGTTGAATCTATGCAACAAAGGATTAGGGCAGTTCTGAGGGCAAAAGGGGTCCAACCCGGTACTAGCAAGGTGTACCTAATAAAGTGGCCGGTGAGTGTATGTGCACTGATTCTCACTTAAACTCACGCTAATGTAGAGTAATCACTTCATCTGTGGGTAAGATGAGCTATGTTCAGAGTGGTTCTCTTCAATGGAAGGAAAATTGTTTTCTATCTGATCTCTACTATTTTAGTATTTGTTTGTGTCAGAAGTAGTATTGGTGGATGATGCATTTTTTTAACAGTCTGAATTGTGCATTTGTTTTCCACAGGTGGACCAAGTCAAAATATCCTCACTGCTTGAAGAAACCTTCAACCAAGCTCTTCATTAGCAAATCTCTGCAGAAGTACACTCTCAAGTTTGTTACTTGCTCCTTTTGGATACACAGCGCAGCGATTGTATTCTTTTTTTTTTTTATTTTCTTCAACATGTATTCGCTACAAAACCTTGGTGGTTATGTGACCAAAGGCGTGGAGCTTCCCCTAATTGGGGAATAAAACTACCTTAAAGCACACAGATCCTTTAAACACAAAGCCAGACAACTCCAAGGAAACCCCCTGCTGTGAATGAGTTATTATTTTTAATATATATTACTTTTCCTTTTTTAAAATGTCAGAATCTATATTCATATACGTGTAGAAAAAGTTTAAATGAGTTAACTATTATTTGGGCTCAAGTCAAACGGCTTGGTGAACTTCATTTTTGCTGTACCAGACACTTGATCCCAGCTACATTACATTGAAACCAAACGTTTCCTCAAGTGTAATTTGTTTACTTTAGTCATTGCCTTGTCCATCTGTGTCCTTGGAGAATTTGGTCTCACGCACCTTAGAGAACTGATTCTCTCCTTTACTGGTGTCACACAGCTAACTCAGCGGTGGTGTCCTTGTATATAATGGCAGAATCGACACCTGTTGACTATCAAAAAAGTGTAGTTTCCAGATAGTGGGATGGATTAAGTTCCACCTTCAAAATAATGAGTCAGGTTACATTTTTCTACACCCTCTTTTTACACGTCTCCTGATTTGGGTCATTTTATTTTTAGATAACATAACATTCCTAGCTCTTGTGACTTGGTTTGTGGTTTGTTCAACCAACCAGTTGCCTACAACATCAAACATGTTGAATAGTTTGTAAATTGGGATTGAAGGTAGTTAACTATTAACAGATACCCATAATTCAAGAAAACATATATATGTTACAGCATTTTATGTTTTCAATTGACTTCTCGGTTTTCTTTGGGCGATTATTTCTTGCTTATTTAAAGGTACTGTGAACTTGGTGTCTCTGTGTTTCTGTTTTATTTTGTTTATTTGGGGGGTTTTTAAAATAGAAGTTCTGCTTTACTGTAAGCAAACATGCCTTAAAGTCCCCTGCTTTTTTTTATTATTATTATTATTATTACTGTTCTGTTTACAGTTTGCTGCTTTTTGAGTTCATACTTACTATTCTGCCTTTAGATTTTGTTCTTACAAGACTTGTGTAAAAAACCTGGCTGCCATATCTTGTGTAAAGTGGACCTTCTTTTCCTGATTTGTTAGCGTGTGTTTTATATGTGTTATGGAGACTCTTCCAAGTGTTTTCTTTTACCTTTTTCCTTTTTGTTTACTGTGGTTTTACACAGCAACCACATTGAAAGTCTGAGCCAACACAAATTTTCTTTCTTTTTTTTTGTTCTCATTTGCTTACTGACAGGTCTTACTGCAAACTAAATGTTGATTTTATCATTCTGAATTCAAACACTTGAATACAACATCTAATAGAATACAGGTCTTGATTAGACCTAAATTGAGAGTGGGTCTAAGGATGGCCTTTTTATGACATTTTGGCTCATAATTCTTTGTGGACTACTGGTACTTTTACTTCTAAATGCTAATACAATTCAGGACTTTAAATATGCAGTAATAGTGCACAGAGAATGTCAGAAAATATTTATGTGGTGACATAACCTTGATCTGAGCTTTCATTGCTTTGATGCTTGTTGCTTAGTAATGTTTCATTGCACACCTCATTCCTTAGATCACAGTAATTTGGTAACTGCAGTAGTTTATCTATGAAGTATTATTTTATTTTAAAATGTATTCTAGCTATTGTTTTTTTTTCCATCTAGCATGAGTCATCCATTTCATTTCTTTGTTTACCGTCATTCATGTGCCTCAAACTGCTAAGATTGTATTTTCCCAAAGATGTGCTCAGTTCAACCTGAGGAATGTCAATGTACCACCTCTAACACAGAGGAGTGGTTCAGACCAACCAATGTGACCACTGCAGATTTGTGTGGACTCCCCCTCGGTTCTTTGTTTTTCTTTCCCACCCCATTTATTGGTGGTAATGAAACTGGTTATTAAATAATCGTACAGGGTTGGCAGCTCTAGCCTGTTACTCCATGATGTGAGCTTTTACTGGAATGTCTTGGGTTTTGTATAAGACATGAATGTCAGTAATTGCTTGTCTTTTTCTGAGATTTGTTTCCTGACTAAAAATCAAAGTAAGAATGCTTGTTCTTGCAAATAAATGTGTCAGCTCCTCTCTTCACTTTGTTGTTTTTAACGGATTTATTGCAGGCTGATTAATAAAGCAGGTCTGCAGGTGTGATAGTACTACAAAGGCGGCTGAAATTAATCTGAATGCCCTTGGCGTCCGCGTACAACAGACAAATTTGTAGCTGTGGTCGAGTCCAGTGAGCCGCAGGTAACGCTCAGGTGAGTTTAATGACGTCATACCGGAAGTGGCCAGAGGGACGGACGTTTGGCTTAGAGTTGCTGTTTCTGTATCTGCTCGAAAATTGCAGACGACGTTTTATTTCGAGGAACTTTTCAGCCACTGCAAAGAGATGTGTAACTTCGGTAAGTGTTGTACACGTCACACAGGTGCTATTGAAGACATTGTTTTCTTGGCATGAAGAGTAGAGCTGTGGTCTGAGCCGACACGATTTTCCTTCCTCTGACCACGGGCCTACACGGTTCAACCTACATACGGTTCAATTTTAAAACTATTTGGAAGATTGTGTTTGTTTACTTTTATTGTCCAGTTTCCCCCCCCAAGGAAAGTGCTCAGTCACGTGAAATTACAGTTGGAAATTATTTGAATATTTAAAATTGTCTCACCTCAGACCGAGAAGCACTCAGCTGTCACGTTCAGTCGTCGTCTTTATACATGTGTTTATCAGTTAAAAAGCCATCCAACCTGCAGCTGATTACTAAGTTACTTACAAATTTTAGAAAATTCTGTGAAGTTAAATTGGCAGCAGTTAAGTAGAGCCACGAGGATCTCCAGCTCCCGTCCTCGAGGGCAGCAGCTCTGTAGGTTTTCAGTGTCCCTGCTCCAACACACCTGATTCAAATGTTGGAGCAGGGAGACAAAGAAAATCTACAGGACAGCAGCCCTTGAGGACATATATATATATATATATATACATATATATATATATATATATATATATATATATATATACACACACACACACAGCGGTGTGAAAAAGTGTGGGGGTGGTGGTGGTGGGGGATCCAAACCTCCATGGTCCTGTGTGAAAAAGTGATTGCCCCCTAAACCTAATAAGTGGTTGGGCCACCCTTAGCAGCAACAACTGCAATCAAGCATTTGCAATAATTGGCAATGAGTTTTCTACAGCTCTGTGGAAGAATTTTGATCCACTCATCTTTGCAGAATTGTTGTAATTCAGCCACATTGGAGGATTTTCCAGCATGAACCACCTTTTTAAGGTCATGCCACAGCATCTCAATCGGATTGAAGTCGGGACTTTGACTAGGCAAAGTTTTCATTTTGTTTTTCTGAAGCCATTCAAAGGTGGACTTGCTGGTGTGTTTTGGATCATTGTCTTGCTGCAGAACCCAAGTGCGCTTCAGCTTGAGGTCATGAACAGATGGCCGGACATTCTCCTTCAGGATTTTTTGGTAGACAGCAGAATTCATGGTTACATTTACCACAGCAAGTCTTCCAGGTCCTGAAGCAGCAAAACGGCTCCAGACCATCACACTACCACCACCATAGTTTACTGTTGGTAAACTATGGTGGTTTTTCACACAGGGCCATGGAGGTTTGGTTTTTTTCCCCTTACTAATAAATCTTCATTTAAAAACTACATTTTGTGTTTACTTGTTATCTTTGTCTCATATTAAATTTGTTTGAAGATCTGAAACATATAAGTGAGACTAACATGCAAAAAAACAAGAAATCAGGAAGGGGGCAAACATTTTTTTCACACAACTGTATGTGTGTGTGTGTGTGTGTGTATATATATATATATATATATATATATATATATATATATATATATATATATATATATATAGTATATATATATATATGCATACTGTATGTTGTGTATGTGTTCTTTACATTAAACTGAAAGGTATTATATCAATTGATAAACCAACTAAATGTGTATTGGTTATTTATATTTTTGGACATATATTCTTCATTATTGTTGCCTCACAGCAATTGGGTGGTTGTGTGGAACTTCAGCTGGAATCCTTGCTGTGTGGACTTAACATCTGTGGCTTCTTCCCAGTTACGCCAGCTTCCTCCCACAGGTCATCTTAATGGACTGGTGACCTGTTCATTAAGCAGGAGAGAAAATGGATGGACTAATATTTCTGAAAATACAGTGTCATCACTTATTATTAATCCTTAAATAGAAGCATTATTATTACCCCTTAAAGATGCTGTAGTACTCACAGAACACAGTTACACAGAGTGAATGGTGTTTTGCTGCAGTAGAAACATCAACTTTTGCTTTCACTTCTGCATGTATGTACAGAAATTACCTGTGCTTTTGTCATCCAGATAAGGACAAAGGACCAGGGAGGTTGATGAAAAAGGGGTTAACTCTCATCCTGGTTGGGCACATCAACTTCATCCTTGGAGCTATTGTCCATGGCAGCGTACTGCGCCACATTTCCAAACCCAGCCAGCAGACTAGTACTGAATACACCGTATCCAACATCATCTCTGTCACATCAGGCCTGCTGGTGAGTCACAACTGTAGAATTTATTTTCTATTAAAAGTCAACTCAGCTGTTGAGATCAGGAAAATGTGCAGTTTATGAAACAGTCTATACACAAGTATAAACATTTAGCACTAATCCCTTGAACCCACATCAGTGATCATCTTTATGGTGCATATCAGAGCTATATGTGTAAACGAAGGTCTGAGAGTGTATATAGAGTGCTTTAGCGCAGTAAAAGTGTTGTGTATTTTTCTCTACAATCAAGACTGAACTTGTCTGTTGCAAGGGAGCCTGTTCTTCAAACTAATCAGTAATCCCTTCAGGGTAGGCCTTATTACATTCATCTATCATAGAAAACGACGCTTGTCAGTGAAAAGATTGTGTTAGCTTTCCCTTTTTTCTTAAATGACTTCAAAAAGGATATGAGGGAGCACAAGTAAAATAGATGAAACACAGATATTACAAAAAAATATTTTACTTGATCTGCTTTGCATTGATGGCCCCTTATTTACTGGACTTGGTTGCAGAATCGGCTCATTTCATTGTGTCTGAGAGCTTCTTAGCTGGACTCCCGAATGAAAAAGTGTCACATCCCAGATGCCAGGACTGCTTCTCATTGCACATAAATGAATGAAACCCTATCTTGGTTTCAGCTGAAACACTCACCTTATCATCTCTATCTTACAGAGCATTGTTGCTGGGATTATTGCTATTGTGGTATCAAGGAACCTTCATAATTTTAAACTGGTAAGAATTCAATTTGAGCTCAAACACAGACACTCTTCCTGTTGTGCGCTGGTTCCTGTGTGTATGAAGTTGCCTCTGTGTCTTCAGCAAATAGGACTTTTGATTGCATCATTCCTGAATGCCTTGCTCTCGGCAGCATGCTGCACTGGCCTTCTCTTGGCTGTTAGTATCACTATTGCCAGCGATGGGAAGGGTTTAATGTTTGGATGCAACGATACAGTAGTGCCTATCAATGCTCGGTCACCTGTCAGTGCGCAGTGTCCGTTTGATAGCACACGAATCTATGTGAGTCAAACTTTAATGCTTTTATGACATTTTAGGGCATAAATTTGATCAGTTCAACAGAGCATCACAGCTGGAGTGGTCCAAACTTCATTTCTCTGACTTTTTGTCTCTCAGGACACCACCCTGGCTCTGTGGATCCCTTGTTCTGTGTTGTCAGCAGTTGAGGCTGGACTGTCAGTGTGGTGCTTCATCGTTGGACTGGCTCTCAGAGGACTGACACCCTGTGGGAACAGCTACATCAAAGAGCAGGTGTGTATCTTTGTGTGGGGCAGGCGGATGTGCTGGAGGGGTGTAACTGTGGTGTGTGTCTCTCTGAAGTTGTCTGACTCACATATCCACACACATTTAATGTATTTCAAACACAGAACTTATTCAGTCTTGGGATATTCCACTTTACATCAACCACGGGGGTTCCCACCTCAAAAATTTCTTTTCCCTTTTTTTCTTTTTTTTTTCTGAAAGATTTTTGTAAACAATGATAACATTCCGAATATTAGAAATATATTTAATACTTCGACAAATCACAGTTACTCCTACAGAAGTGTTTGAATAGGGGATGTCATTTTAATTTCCATTTTCAGCTAGATCAGAGAGGAAGTTTGGAGGTTTCATGGTGTCACATCTCCATCTTTGGCTTATGTGAGGAGATGTGTACCCTGTGGTGTTAAAGTTTCTGACACGATTTTGAGGTGGGCTTTGTGTCACTACAAACAACAGAAAGCAAAAATTATGTTAAAAATCTTGAATATTCTTTCTCTTTGATAATTGATTAATAAATTTGTTTTTTGACTTTCTAACAATTATCTGTGGGTACCTGAGTAGTTTTAAAAGGATCAAATGGTTTATTATGTCAGAAACTGTCCTGGTAAAGTAAATTTTAGATAACTTCTTTTTGGTGAAGTACTACTTGCAGAACTTTATTTTTCCATTTACTGGTCAGTTTTAAGATTTTGAATGTTTGGTTTAATAAAATGTCCTTGGTTCAGGCTGGCGAGAAAAGTATAGATTTAAGTGCTTTTCTTTTTTCAAATCCCTTACCAGATTGCAGTATGACTACATGTGCAATTAATGGTTTGGATATAAGATTTAAGAATGTGCAAGATGGAACATGATGATGATGATGATGATAATAATGAGCAGATAGATAAATATGAGCAATCAGTTGGGAAGGATTAACTCTAGGTTTTATTAGTTTTCCATTTCTCACCTGTTCTTAACATTTTCCTTCATATTTTCTACCACAGAAACATTTATACATTTAAAAAGGTATGTTTTATGTGAAAAGTGGGGGTATATTGAGGATGATGTTTTAAAATCAGTATCTTTATTGAACGAGTATTTTACAAATTCATTATTAACATTTTGGAAGGAATTTCAGGAAGTTTTATTTAACCAAATTTGTTCTACTTGTAAATTAGAAGATTTAATGGTTCATTGGATTTTATTTTAATTTCTCTTTTTTATTGTCACACAAAGGTGTTTTTGTTTATGTTTGTGAGAATCCCTGAAATGTGAGGTTTATTTATTTATTTATTTATTTTATGTATTCATTTATTTATTCATCCATCCTCGTGTCCTTGCAGGAATAAATCTGCGTGCACACCCACAGAAGTTTATTATAACTTGGGCAGACAAGCACCTGTTAGCTATCGTGGCTCATGTTTGGTTGCTTGTAAAATAACACAAATCCAACTAAAATGTTCCAAACATATTTATTTATTTTTTTTTATTTATTGTCTTCTAGTTGGAAGAAGAGGCTGATTGCTCTCCTCACAGCCGACGCCTGATTGGAGGTCATTTGAATCTTGAAGCATGAAAAGAAAAAAGAAAAAAAGAATGAAGTGCAACTTAATCCCAAAGGCTTCACTGTACTGTATGTGTGTACAGATTGATAGATTTCACTACCTGGTGTCATGTGAGTATCACTATGATACAAGAACTGAGACAGATTAGTACTTATTCTTTCTCTGCAGTATTTGAATGTCACACAAGGAGAAAGTGTGAGCATAACTTGCCTAACTTCACTTCAAGGATATTTTTGTCTGAAAATCACAATCAATGATTAATTGATTAAAAAAAATCTTATGTTTCTTTGAATATGTCTGGTTCAAACTGCAGGACTTGTTGTACCTTCAAAAAAAAAAAAAAAAAGACTCATTGTGCAGACAGCCAGATACCTATGAATACTAGAGTACAATGTGAAATATCCTTTAGTCGTCATGGTATGCCTTCTTCACAATTTGGGTTTTATTGCCAAATTTGTTGTGTTTAGCATATCTTTCAGTATGAAGAAACATTTGTTTTTTATTCTATCTAATTATAAGTATATTTTAACTTGTATAAATTTGCATTTCAGCCAAATCTTTTTTTTTTTTCTTTTTTTTTTTTTGGACTGATTGTCCACATTTTGAACCACTCCATTACATCTGAGTTGCATTCAACAGACCATGTTTGTCTAGTTTCTTCTTGATGCCCAACACTGTTATGTGGAGTCATGCCACATAAATTATGCAATGCTGTGATTCACTTTGTATTACTCCAACTATACCATAGAAATTAATTAATGGTAAATTTAGCGAGTATTTGGCTACAAAACTAAATCATGCTGGACAGCAGATCTGAGGATGCAGCTTATGTAACGACAGAAATCTGTAATTATGTATGAATGCAGTATAGGCAAACAGCTGTTTGTTGAACACACCACAGATATTTATGTGATACACTGTATATTCCAAGACTGTGGTACATTGTGACTAGTTTTTATATTTCTTTTTATACCTACATCGTTTTGTTTGTATTGATCAGAAAAACGACAAATAAAGTGATTAATCAATCATTTGAAAAAAGTTTTGGGAATATTCTCTGCACTTTATTTTAAAATGCAACAAAACTGTCTTAACTGGGTGCATTTGTATATGTACAGTGCTGTTACAGAATGTTAAGTGGGGTCACATTAAGAGGTTAAAACCAGTATGTGGGCCCGCAGCTGTCAGTCGTGGACCCCCACATCTTTTAGACACAGAGGATCAGATCAGATCAGCTACCAAACGGTTAATCTAGTGCCGTGCTCAATCGTGTGGAAGGAAATCATAGTACACAGTACTAATCCTGTGGCTGTAGGGATAAATATTGACAGTGGTGACGGATGCAGTCACAACATTTAAGTGTATGACTTTGATGTCTCAGAGCAGAAGCTTGAGTGTGTTTTAAATGTCAAGATGAAGGTGGGGTTAAGAGTAATAATAGCAGGAATATCATGAACCAACTAAACCTAAACTTTAGTTGAGGATTGTTTTTTAATGATGCATTTGGCTGTGTACATTAATGGACGTCTCATATCATATTAATAGCACTCAGCAATTCGTCTATGTATCAGGGTGCACCAGGCTTCATTAGTCTTCCATTATTGTCAAAATGCTGTAGCTCGCGGCCTGCTGTGGTCACACATACAGCACGCCCACATTAACGCTCCTATGTAGGGAGTCAGTTCGCGTTTCTGCGCGGTCACGAAAAATCCGCGATCCCGATGCGTCGGCGGCGGCCGCTGCAGGCAACCAGCTGCACACAGTCTGAACATGTAGTAGTACCGCAGTGTAGCCCAGGACCGTCCGAGCCGCCCGGTACTCGTCACACAAGGTAAAGCATTTACGACTGTAGCGTTAGAGCACAAATGTTCAGTTCTTTTAATTGCGTATCGTGGGGAAGGTGGGCAGACTTGGACAATCAGCCCTTTAAAGAAATGGTGCTCAAACAGCGCGCCGCTGCTGTCTTGAGGAGACTGCGGTGACAAACAGATTGATTGTCGGTGATGCTTTCGCGTAACCGCGTGTTTTCCTCCTGAACAGTGAAGATGTATCAGTGAAGGACGCGTTTTTAAAGGTCTAGTTTCCGAATCTGTCGAGTTTTTCTCCAGGAGAGCCAAGAAAGCAGCTAACGTAAATGGTTGTTGCCTCGCGGTTACGCAGGTGTTTACTTAAGTGAGTTATCAATTTAATATCGTTAACAGTAGCTAGCTGTCAGCACGGCTGGAAGCTGAGTTAGCTCGTTCCTTACAGGTCGAGTCAGAGTCGCGTTCACGCAGGTTTACATTAAAGCGTGAGAAACTGGTGTGTTTTTATTTTGATAAATGCCTCGCGCATATTCCCAAAGTTTCCAAATCAGCCGCACAGAGACAGCGAGTCGTTGAGTGTGAAACATCGCAGGGGAGCGTTACTGTTGCCTGGTCAACCTCACACAAACATGACAGCGGAGGAGTGTCTGATCTTCTGCAGGTGTAACGTTCACGTCTCCGGGTAATCGTCAGTAGTTGACGCGGTCTGCTTTAAGCGTGCTTTATGTAGTCTGCAACATGACCCCACTGACTCAACGCTCATACAAGAACATAATCTGACACCGAGACAAGCCAACACTATTTTTTTCTAAAGAAAGCAGGCCGTCAGAAAAGTCTGCTTTGCACCGATGACACTGGTGGTTTTTTTGTTTTGTTTCCCCTGATGTGTTTTAATCTTTACTTCTGCCTCTGGAAGGAAGGGTGCGGCTAATCAGACACAATACAAGATACAGTAAACTTTAAGTAAATCTCTTTTTTTTTCTCCCCAAACCATTAATCCATTCTTTGTGTTTTAAACCTGCAGGACCTGTTTGATGAATCTAGCCCACTGTGCCAGTTTGATCTAAGAGATGACATTTTATCTTGCAGAGGGATTGGCCAGATCACTTGGATTGCTGTGACACTCTGAGGTCTCAAAAAATGTCTCGAACATCTCTGGTAATACAGTGAACAGAGATAAACAAATGGGCAGACAGAAGTAACCCACAGAGGACCTCCGACAGATGGCTGATGGTGGGGCTATTATCTCAGCTTTGCACTCTGTTTGGGATGACACAAGCAGAAGCTGTTTCTGACCAGGGTTGCCCCAGGATGTGGAGTAACTCCATATAAGTTCTTTCTTTCTTTCTTTATTTTTTTTAAGACAAGAAACAATTTGGATACTGCAATTAAGGGTGCATTTTAAGGCTGGACAAGAAGAGCAAGCACAACCATGCCTGGAAAGTTTGAACGCTCACACAGAGCAGCTCTTTTCCCAGTTTACAGATGAACTGGGAGTGTTCAAGCTGCATATACGGAGTAGTCTACTTGTGGACTTCATTTACAATGGAATTTCTGCTTTCACCTCCACCACCGACTCTCATAAATGAATGTTTGGCTCAGTTGGCACTCTAGATAATGATGATGATAATGTCATCAGTTTGAGACATTTTGAAAATATGCTGAACATTAAAATGAAAACGCACGCAGGACGAGGATGTGCCAGAGATGGATTTCCAGAAACTGTAACAGTTGGCTGCAGACAAAAAGGTCCAGTCTGCTATTTCATCAACCTGCTTCTCCTACTTGTCTTCTCCCTGGCTAAACCAGCTCTGTCCATTCATATCGAGTCAATAGAGAGCCACAGCGAGTTTAGCTGTGAGCCCATCAGACTGAGAATGTGCCAGGATCTGCCTTACAACACCACCTTTATGCCCAATTTCCTCAATCACTACGACCAGCAAACAGCTGCGCTAGCCATGGAGGTAGGTGTGCGTGTGAGTGAGTGGTGTGTCTGCACAAGAGAAAAGTAGTTCCATGTTATGGAACGTCATTGTTTCCTATACATTGCACTTATTTATTTATTCTGGATAAAAAGGGAGGGGGGGGGGGGGCACACAAATTTTGCCAATGCACCAAATTTGGAGTTGTTGGTGGAAGGGTGTAGAACTGGAGAGCAACTACAAAGTCACAGCCTGCCAAGTTTCATCTTGTTCTGTCATGCACCTGCTGAGGACAAAAGGATTCCACGTACACCCTGAAGACAGTGTCAAGGTTGCACGCATAAAACGGTATCTTAAAAGAAAGACACAAATATTCAGGCTAGAATACAATGCACTGCTGTAAGTATAGCCTGGGAGAATTCACCTCAGGCAAATAATGTATCCATCATCAGTCCTTCAGTCTTTCTGCTGTTTATTCAGTCAGGTGCCGAACAAATGAACACATTTATTTGCATAATTATGCTAGCTTTTTCTGTCTTTTTTCATAGTGTGATTATGTGACTGTTTGCAAAATAAGCACACGATACACGTAGAGCAGCAAGACCTATGCAGATGACCCGTATCCTTTCTCATCAGTGTACACAGAGATGGTGTGCCTAGAAACAATGGAGGGCCTCATTTCACATGGATAGAGGTGGCTTGTTTTCTGCAACCACTGCCCTAAAACTCTAAATCCATAAGCTGTAAGATACACAAAGCCACAGACTTGGAATGTCAAAGAGTTAACGTGAGCAAGGAAAGAGACCTGAAAGAGTTCTACTTGATCTGCCTTCCTCAGGTTACAGATCCATCTTCCTGCAACATGTCGCTGCTCCATGTCGACGCAGATGAATGTGTTTGTACTCATCAAGTCCCGCCTCGCTCACTGACCTTTATTTGAATATGAGCAGTAGCTGACAGACAGAAGGTGCTATCAGATCGGCAGCAGAGGGGAGAAAAATGTCTTCCAGTGAGGTGCTTATGTGATTTTAAAAGTCCAGAGAAGTGTGTCTTTGTGTGAGGGTACTGGTTATAAGCAACAAAGGATAAGAAGTGCTGTGTTACACAGTGAGTGCAATACTAGGCACACACTATCCATCTTTATCAAGTTACCACTTTCCTACTTCTTTGTTTCCTTGGAGAGCATGAAAGAGTACAGAGCAAGGTGTTGCACAGGAACTATGCTGTAATTAGCTGTTTGCAGCAAGTTTTTGTGAGGCAGTGTGAGCGCCGGGATCTGGACATATTTTAGTGTATTTAGTTGTCCTGAGAAACAGACTATTTATGTGATCCATCTGTGAACACATCTGAGAGCCTACACACATGTTACACAGCATAATTATACTCATGTTTTGGCTACCACACAATTGTGGTTAGTTTGGACATCCCAGAATCATAACATCCAGTCATTTGAATTAATCTGCTCCCAGCTGTTCATAGTTGGCATATTAGATTACCACTGTTGTAAAGCAGATGAATTTAGACAAGGCCAGTGTTGGTGGGGCACATTGCATCTTAATCCTGGGGGGACTTTATTTTTAGTTCATGTTTTGTAAGTATTTTCCCATGCCAAAAAACGGATGACTGTCATCCCAATGATCAAGCTAAAATCTTGTTTAGCGCACTGCTTATTTCATTACATGAAAGGGTTTCTAATATTTTCTAAACTTGAAATATGCAGTCGTGTGGATTGTCAGGACGGCTGCTGTCAGATGCCTGCTTTTCCTCTTCAGAGGTTGGAAGGATTAAGAAACGCAGCTTCTGCGTTTTTACTCGGTTCGGCGTGCTTTAAATGGATGCTTAAACATCTGAAATCATGGCGTTCGTTCAGCACATGTACGACTGTGCAAATGTTCACTCATGTCAGTTCCCCAGCGTCGTGTCAAAACATGCCGTCCCAAAGATTATAAGTGTCTGTTGTTGAACTTGAATTGACCCAAATGAAAAAGAAGCTGAGTAACCAACACGCTCAGTCCCTGCAGCCATGGAAGACACAGCTCTCTGAAGATGGTTGAGTAGCAACATGAGCCCTGTTCGTTATTCCTGCTCTGGTCTGCTTTGACCAGGCATGGTAGTCCTGGTGGGAACCCTGGAGGAAATTTAATAATCTTTCACTACAAAATACTAGCGGCATAATGCCAGCTTGAGTGAATGTGTGCTCAGACGTACACTACATTCATGCACATTTAGGTTTATGTAAGCCTTCAAGTTAATCTGCAACTGAGACTGAAATGCTTCTCCAAATCTGTCTTTTTGTAAGGATTTCACATTTTTCACTTGCAATTATGGTAATTGGGCAGTATTTATTTATTTCTGTTTGTAGGCCGGTTGTATAAGTATGTAGAAATGAATGCAAAGATGTACTTTTCAGTGGAAGGGAAGTCCTTATACTCTTATGACATTACACCAATCAGTAAGCTTTAGGATTAGTGTTTGCATGATGCACAAAAGATATTTAACAGAAAATGTGTAATTTTTGTCATTTCTAAAATCTGTCACAAAAGTAATTCTTGATTTTAAAAGGCAAAAGAAAAATGTGTGTTTTATGATAACTTTCTTTTTCTTTTTTTCAAACTTGGCCCGTATTTCTAGTAAAATCATTGGTATCGCTGTGACTCTTTCTGACAACATGGCTATCCGCGTATATCCATATAATGGGAGTGAAGGGGCAGAATGAATGGGTCTCCATAAGGCAATTATCTGCAGCAAAACTCCCTAATCTCAACAATACTTTAAGATGACTAACGAACGAGTACTATTGTCCTGTGAGTTCAGATTTACAGTAGCTTTCCGATATTTGGAGCATCCTCGGGCGCATTGGCTGCATGCCCGAGCAGCTAGCTAGCCAGACAATAACAAACCACAACCCGCAAAAGTCTGCACTCATGGGACAATAGTACTCGTTCATTCCTATTAGAGATGCACCGATCGATTGGCAATCGGCAGATAGCACCCCGATTGGTTTTAATCGGAGTTCTCAAAATAGATCAAAGCAAGCCGATCCAATGACGTTTACAATAACAGAAGCGTTTGACGTGTGGGAAATACCGAGAAGACTCCGGGGAATTGCTTCACTACACGGATACAGCGGAGGATAAACTGTGATCTGTGTCCGGTCCCGGGTTTCCAAACAGCTGGTTGATGAGCTGCTGTCCTGATGCAGGACTGCAGGTTGTTAAAGGGACTAGAGGCAGGAATTTTAAAAAACCAAACATGCTTGTCCATTTTTTTTTTAATACTAATGGGTGATGAAGCACTAAATGCCAAAAATAACGTTTCCACCCACGTTTCTCTCCGTTGCCTTGAACAGGCTGTGTGCCGCAAAAAGCGCTGCAATTCGGTGTCCGAATTTCCCGCGCTGCCCTGCGGATGTGACGTCAAATAACGCTACATCCGCAGTTTTGATGCAGGAAGAAGACGGTCGTGGTAAATTCAAACACTGTAAGCGACAGTTATGGATTATTCTGCCGTCAGCAAACGATCCAGATCAACTGAAAGACACTAAAAAGTGTAACTACGAAGAAAAAGGTTAGTAAACAACATTATAGCTTCAGTTTGTGCACGCTCCTGTGACGGCTTGGCTCGTGGCTGCAGTTACCTGAAGTGGCAGTTGCGGCAGTTGCGAGTTTCGTTTCTTAATCTTGCCTCAAGTCCCTTTAAACTGGGCCAGATCAAACGAAACCTGCGCCATCGTCGGTGCGCCGCTCCTGGAGTAAACGGTGAAATGCCTTTTGAGTCATCTTTTGTTCACTAGTACTTTAAAGAATATGCCCATTTTTTGTGAGAATTAAATAACTATAGGCCTGGCTGCCCCCCCCTAACAGAACCCTGAGCCTCCCCTGGGGGGGCCTGCCCCCCAGTTTGAGAACCACTGCTCTAGACACTCTTGATGGGCATGACAAGCAAGGCAAATCTTCTATTCATGCTGCTAAATCAGAAGTAAGCTCATCAATAACATAATTTTATTATATTATTTTGGTTATAGCCTATTTATGTTACAGTTTGAGTTGTTGTTTTTTTTGTTTTGTTTTTTTACAGAAAAGCTACAGTATCTGCTCCAAGTTGTATGTCCAAGAGATAGTGTTGCAAATGCACATAAGTCACTATTCTCATTTGTATAACATTTTATTTTTCCACAAAAAGCTTGTAGCTAAACTCCAAATTGTGTCTCTGAGAAAGAGCCTCTAAAGAGAGTGAAATGTTTATTATAGTTCACATGTGTGTTGTGCACATAATCCATTTTTTATTTTAATATTTAATTCCTTTTTCCACAGGAAAAACAAGGTTTATAGTTTACAACTTGTATAAACTCTGAGTGAAATGTTTACCGTTGTCTGTTGTCACATGTTGTGTGTTGTACACATAATTATTGCCACAACAAAGCTTAAAAGCAGGGTAGGGGATCCTAGAAAGACGGTTCGAGCAAGTTAAATTTTAAAAGATACACACCCCAAAACCATGCCTCCAGAGCGCAGGAGCATGTGCGCCGACAGGCGAAGATAACCAATAACAGCCAAGTGGATAGCTCGTTAGCCTAAACAGTTGAGGAACCACGTTGTGTGTTTAGTGTTAATTTGCTCACCTCCAACCTTATGCGGTCTGAAACATCCACACTGCAAACGCCATACGCCAATACCTCCATGACTTGATCCACATCCGTTTTTGGGTTTTTTTTTCTTTTCAGTGCATTTTAATAGCAAACAGCTACACAGATAGCCAAACGACAGCCAGCATTCACAGCGAGTTGCGAGCGGGCGAGTGAGCGAGACAAACGGCCTTGGAGTTTGATAGGCATATCATTATTCAATCAATAAGCACAGGCTGTTCAAGACAATAGGATTGGGTTTTTTCGGTCAAAAAAAACTGTCCGTTCCACAGGTGACTTAAAGTTTTAAATTTTTGTGTCAGAACTAGAGCTGTCAAAAAATTTATCCTAATTAATTACATTGCTTTTTTCACTTTTAGAACATATTTAGGGTTAAAGGTGTCTCACCAGGAATTCTGCATTTATCTTTAGTAGACTAAACTACTGAAACCCTGTCCTTACATGTCTCCCTATAGTCCTTCAGACAGCTGCAGTTTAGTCCAGAATGTTGCTGATACGTCCACACACGCTGACTTCACAACTGTCCTAATGTAAAGCTGAAATTCAGGTCTGAGTCCTGGACTACTCCCGGATGTGTAGCTTGGTTTTAGCCTTTAAGTTGTAAAACAAAAGTTAATGTATTTTCTGCATATTCAGTAGTAATTAAAAAGGACATCTCTTGTTTGACAATAGGATTAATTTAGGATTAATTTTTTGACAGCCCTAGTCAGAACATTTAATTAATTGTCTGCAATTGGGGTGTGAAGGAGATTTTAAGCAATATAGTAAAAAATGCTCCTGGAAAACATCCACCCTGCCTTTAAGCTAGTAAACTACACTTTATGTAAACTGAGTCCAAGTCGTCTCCAAGAGTCTCTACTAGAGTGTGAAATATTACAGATTGCCTCAGCCTGTAATAAAACAGGTCAATTCATGATACTTTCCCATCTCCTAATTTTTATACTTAATAACATGTCAATGTTATGTACACGAGACAACAATATTGGAGAATTTATGGATTTGATGCTGTGATCGGCAATTTTGGGATCGGCAGATACTGCTTTTTGTGATCGGTGATCGGCCCCCATAATCCTGGTGCATCTCTATATTCCTATGCTCATTCATTTCCTAGAACTTTCCAGAGATGAGGTCCAGGGTAAAAAAAAAAAATAGAAAGTTGTCCTTTAAGAAGGATGGAGGTTTTCAGCTGTATTTTCACACCTGAGTTTGTTTGCTGTGTGAATATTGTCTTTTTGTTATTGTTTGAAACTCATCTTTGTTTTGAGTCTTTGACTTGTCCTACACCGTAAGTCATGAAATCCACTTTAAGGAAATCATCGTGGCTTGCCTTTAAAGTGAGCCTTTTACCAAATCTACTACGCAAGTAGTGCCAAGTCTCCATCTGCACGTGACAGCAGCAGCGTATTACAAACACTCAGACCTGCTACTATAAATGCATTATTTTGATGGTTGTGCAAAGTGGTTAAGGGGAAATGTAACAAAACATTTTGTCTACCAATTTTACATTTTATGTTAGTTTTCTTTGTGTCTTTAAGGAGTTACATTTTTAAGGCATGCAGCCCATGCTTCATGGCTTTGGTCTGCATCAGTCTGAGTTCAAGATGCATTACATTAAAACTGCCTTTGTCCAAGTCCAGTGGTGTTATTAAAACCAACTCATTTTAAATCGGAAACATGAGGTTGTGCTGGAATTTTCCCTGCAAGAAAAGTAAATTAAACAACTGTTGCTGGATCAGCGTGAAGCATTAAAGATGCCTTAATAAAACTGGAGCCATCGTCAGCAGCTGTTGCAGTCACTGTTCTGGGTCAGATCTCATGATGAATGTTTGCTCTGCCTCAGTGGCAAAGCTTGCGTGCTTTGGCTTTCTTGCCATGCAGATCCTTCTAGTAAACTGTCATGTTTTTTTTATTTCTGTCATTGACATATTCAAGCAATTTTCTTCTGGTTTGTTTGCTTGTTCATTTTGTGTGTATGTTTAAAGACATTTTTTAAAATCCAGCTCTATAATGAGTGCCATAGTGTGATCAGTGAGTTCTCAGTTACTGACTCTGGAATATTAGCTTTTCCCTTTATATACATTTTTTTATCCATTTTTGTTAAGCACAGAAATGGAATATTTGTGACTGTGTGTGTGTGTGCATGATTCATGATTGCAAACATTTGTTCAGTGTAAAAGCTTCAGATTTTTTATGTGTAATTGCTGAGCTGGATTTTAATACTTCCTGTATGTATTTGCGTGTATGAGCGACAGGGGAGGGTTACGGTGCCAGCTGTCATCTCTCACTAGTGCTAACTAGCTGCTAATCTCTCTCTCAGCTCCACAATGATGACATTGATTCTCTCAGACCATCGACCACCCCATCTGCCACAATAGTCAATTAAACCTGAGCGAAGGGGGTGAGAGGCTGAAACACGAGAGGGGGAGGTGAAAGAGGCCGGAGATGAATTTAGAAGTAACAAAGATATTTTTCTTGGGAACGTTTTTGTGTGTTTTCATGTTTGGATGCTTTCGTGTCCTTATGCAATAGTTAGGAATCTAATCTTTCATCTCCATCTGCCACAGCACTGCATGGCTCCCAGGAGATGAGCTGTAGATCATGGCATAACCTCTTTCTCCTTACACGTTAGACATGTGTTCACGTACATGGAGCTCAGGGTGCGGGGAAGTGTACTGCAAAGTTCACATGGACAGCTATTTCATTTCATTTATTTTTCATTTTGTACATGACCAAGTAAGAAACATAACCAAAAACCGTATAGTATAATAAATGCACCAAAAGTAATAATAAAACGACAATAATAATTTGAATATAAATCAGTAAACAAATAAAATATAACACATTTATATAATTTCATGTATGAAAAGAAGTGTGAAGAAGTACAAAAACTTATTCAATCCCACCCCCTTTAAAAAAAAAAAAAAAAAGCATACGCAGATCAGTCTTTTGCTGCCGAATTATTGTTTGCCAATTAGAATGAACAAAATCCAAATAAAACTGCAAAATATATACATACATGTTATACATATGTATCTTTGTGTGTTTATAAACTGAGTACACAAACAGCTCTCCACGGATACAGGCTTACACTTTTCACATGCATACACCTACAAACTCATTCTTACATGCTTATCCACCTTATTCACTCCTATACCTCATAAAAATCAATTGTTTATAGAGTTTCTTAAACTGAAAAATATTCTGACTTTCTTTTAGCTCTGTGTTCAGACTATTCCACTTTTTTGTTCCACATACAGAAATACAAAAACCCTTTCTTCTTTTTTCGCATCCTTATAATTTTGAATTCCAAAATATATATTTTTTTTTCTTTAATAGTCAATAGTTTTTGTACATTAAGAAGTAATTGTTTTTCACCTCAAATAAAACTTGTGCTGTCTGCAAATCCACCAGATTTATAAATTTAATCAATGTTGCCTGCAAAACTAAAAGATTTGTATGATCCCTATAACCTACCCCATGTATGATTCTTATTGCCTTCTTTTGTAGTATGTGAATTGGATAAATTGTAGTAAGATAATTGTTTCCCCAGACTTCAACACAATATGTAAGATATTGAAGGATTAAAGAGCAATAAAATATACGAAGTGAGTAATGATCCAGGACCTGTTTGGTTCTCTGTAACAAGGCTATACTTCTCGACAGCTTGGCTTGAATATATTTTACGTGATTTACAATTAAGTTGCTCATCAATAATTACCCCTAAGAATTTTATTTCCTTTACTCTTTCAATATTTATTCGTTCAACTCAGTTTGCACCTGAACATCATTATTGCTGTTACCAGAAAATACAAATTTTGTTCAAAGACAACTTGTTTACATCAAACCAGTTTAACTTTTTCCAACTCAGTTGTGATTTCTTTAATCAAATCATTCAAATCAGATTCAGAAAAGAAAACACTGGTACCATCAGCAAACAAAACAAATTTTGCAACCTTTGAACCTTACATAACTCTTTAATATACAGAATGAACAATTTTGGGCTCAGAACTGACCCCTGTGGAACCCCGCAGGTGAAGGAAGCAAGGACACTGGCCTATACAGTAGTTAGTAAAAAGATGCTTATTACCTGGGGATTACATGAAATGAAATGAAAAATACTTGAATTTCCCTTCTGGGATAAATATACATTGCAAAAAGCTCACTCTTTTCTTTTCTTTCTTTTTTTTGTTTTTTGTTTTTTGTTTGAACAATATAACATTTATATGAAATAATGATATAATCATAAGTCCAGTCAGTCAAGCTTGTTCTTTAGGGTGATGGCTGCTGGGAATACTAAATAATAAATATGGGAAGAATAATAAATAATAAAAATGGGAATACTCCAGATTTTTTATGATAAATTACAGATGTGAGTAAGTGGTTTTAAGATTCTTTCAGTAACATTATTATGGTTATATCAATGTTGTCCGTGCCCACAGAGAGTTTGCTCTTGCTATCAACAACAATGTCAGCTACCTCCCTCTCCTCAATAGAACTGAGAAACACAAAATTAAGATTTCCTTCAATACAACAGTTGATGGATGTGTCCACTCGTGGAATTTTTTCAGCCGAAAAATATTTATTAAAATAAATGTTTGGCCATCTTGGCATCAGCTGGCTCAACAAAACTTTAAACTCCACTCAGAGATAACTGGCATCACAGAGGTGGTTATCGGCTTTCTTTGTTAACCCAGCTTTGTTCTGCAGGCTTTGTGCATGCTCCCTTTAAAACATGCTGTTTTACGTGTCATTTAACACTTCCTCTGAACAAAATGCACTGGTCTTGTAACGCCTACCTCGAAACAAAGAACAAGCTACAACGGAGAGAAATTGGCCAGAAAACATGGCTACAGCAAAAAAGCAAAGAGAGAAATAATGGCTAAAAACTTAATTGTGTAAATATTTTCTAAAGTCAGTTAATTTGGAAATTAATGTAAATTCTTTTTTTTTTTTTTTCCTGATATGGCAACCTTTCAGTACCTTTTAAGTGCAATATATTTAGATTAACTGAAAAAATATACCTTATGTCCTGGCCTAAAAATTGCTTTTAGGAGGAAATCAAAATTAAATTGATTTTATTTGTTGCATATTCTTTGACAAATCCAAGAAATTAAATTTCTGTCGAATATACCTATTTTAAATAATCAGAACAAAGGAAATAGATCATATAAACTACCTGAAACCAGGGAACATCTAAAGACACTTTTTGTGAAGCATTTTATGGCCTCGATGATGGAAATGGGCTTGATACAAACCCACTGATTGGTGTGAATGTAATCTTCCTATTTGTTAGTTTGCACCGTTCCTTCCATCATCTTTAGTGTGACTGAGTTGATATGGCCAATTTTCTTTTTTCTTTCTTTTTTCCAATGAATTTTCCTACTGCCTTTGTTTGAAAGCAACAGAGCAGCAGTGCTGCTTTCAGCTTGCTACATGGTGGTTGGTTATTCTACTTGCTCTGCCCATTTAACACAAACACATATATCCAGAGTCAGAAAACCGGGTCTGACTTACCAAGTTGGTTTCCGATGTCATACCAGCTGCTTTGTGAGATCTATAAGGTTTGGTTAAATCTGATAAACACAACATACCCTGATATGTTTATAGTGAGGATGCTATATTTTGGTTTGATAATACACACTTGGCTTATAATAACTTTTATACAAACTCATTTCATTGTTTAAATTCATTTGGTTTAAAGTTTTTAATTCAGTGTATTTTTTTCTATGAACTTGTCTAAAGATATTGATTAATTTAGTCACACTTTCAGAAATGCTTCATTCTGTTGAATATTTTGTTTTACTGAATTTGTCGGTAAAAAGGCTTTTATATCGTTGATTTCTGTGCTTGCGGCCTTTTGAAGCTTAAACATCTACATAAACTGTCTTTGGTTAAGGGATTGCTTTTTAGGCTTTATGCATGCTAGTTTAATTTTAGTGCAATTTGGGTGAAGGGTTTGTTTTGTGTTAAGTCTAAAAGATCCAAATTATTCTTCCTGACATAATTAGGTTAGAGTTATTTGACTGACACAAATCTGTCAAAGCCCATTATTTAGTTAATTTGCCCCTTGTTTTATTGTGTAAACTTGTTTAGTTTTTGAATGACTTTTTCATCTTTTCAGTTAATGTCACAGAGCAATTAGGACAATTCATTGCGACAGCATCAAGCAGGAGATTTAAAAGCTAAACATAAAGGTTTAATACACTGAGGAGAGATTGTCTTTGCTGACATTACAACTCACTGAGCTTGTCTGGATCATTCAAGCATACTGTGTAATCCCAGAGTGAAAGACATTAGAGTCCCTGGTCTTAACGGTCAGGTTAGTGGGATCATTCGGGTCACAATGGAGGCTATCGTTAATGAAGCAAATGGACAGCTGTCAGTCATTACATGGCATTCACAATCAGGTTTTTACTAAGATAACTTGAGTACCATAAAATCCACGATTCATGCAACTTGTACAGTTTTGTTCTTGTGTAAAAGGTGAAGTTTTTTGTTCCTGTTTGCATTTTTTTTGCGGAGAAAACCCAGCAGAAAGTATAGAAACTCTAAAGATTTCAAAATTTCTGCTTTTATACCCTAAAACTCTGATTCAAGTTTTTTTTTTTCTCAGTTTTAGAACTTCACAATGAGAAGGCAAGCAATACAAGATGGCACCCCACCCCACCCCCCACTGTTCATTATCACATGAAAAAAGGCTGACAACTAACATTTGATTATAGGGTTTATTGACACATAATTACAATTTCCTATGTTGTTTTAAATTCACGCTTCTCTGTGAGAATGCCAAGTGATTCTCATAAAAATATCTTCCAAGGCTTGTGTAATAATTATTTCATTCTTGTCTCTGATCTTTTTGGAGGATACTTCTGCAGTCATGCCCGCTGCTGGCCCCAAGGCATAGTTTTAAAAAAAAAAAAACAATGATGAACTGACATGCAGGTTTTTCCCTTCTTAATTACTGTGAAAAGATGCTTAAGAGCTTTTCTTACACACAAGACCACCCTTGTTTTCTGACTCCACCCCCTCTGGAAAGTTTATTTGAAATATAAAACTAAGAATAACATCAAAATCTAGACATTTATTTTGCTTGTTTCGTTGTGGGTATCATACCAATATACACTTTTTTATGGGGTTATCATAGGAAGAGCAATTTGAGCAAAATTATTGTTAAATTGATATAGGTAGGTATTTAAAAAGGCAGAGGCAGTTGGATTTGCAGTCTGTGGGGTATTACAAAGAGAACAGGAGGTAGAAGTGTTAACCGAGAAAAATGTGCAGAGCAGTAGAGCAGAAAGCGAATGTCAGAAACTAAATGGAGGAAAATACTGACAGAGTGACAGACTGTGTAAAGTCTTCAGACGCTGCTGTTTGTGTTTCTCTCACCACGGGGTCGTGTCTTTCAAAAAACTGGTCTGTTTAAGAAAGGCCACACAGGGGCCACCAGGTCCACAACGACACAATCTGAATGTGTGTGTGTGTATGCGCGCTCTCACCAAAACTAGAGGTTAAGCTTGTGCATGAATTTGTTGTTGTTTGTGTGTGCGGGGCTTTTTTTTTCTTTTACTTTGTGTGTGGATCTAAAAAGCATGAGGTATTCCTTTTGTGTGTATACGTGTGTGTGTGTATGTATTGTGTGTATATATATATTTATATGTATATATCTATATGTATATATATAATTGTGTGGGTGTATATGTGTGTCTGCCTGCACATTCATGGTTTTCTTTGCATCTGAAGAGCCTCATTACCCTATTCACTCAGCAGACAGACAGGTCCTCATTCAGTTTAAAAGTTCCTGTTTATTTCAGTTGAACTCTTGATTATCCTGCTTATTCTGACAGTCTATTGAAGCTGCCAGCTCAAATGAAGCAATCATTTATTTATGCGCGGAACAAAGGCACTGCCTGGTGCTGTTTTTTGGCAGGCTGTTCCCATCTACATAGCTGCCACTGCTGCTTATCCAGCCTCACAATGCCTGAAAGAGATTTGAGAGGAGATTTTCTAATACTCAAATACTGCACTGTAGCCTGCTTTAAATATAGGAATGTCCTTTTTTTTTTTTTTTTAAATGGAGCAATTATTTATTGTGTTATTCATAAACCAAGTGTGTTAGGAGGATAAATCGTTGAGTGCCGTGTTGGAAGGACTTAAATCCCATGTCATGGTTTTCCATCTTTGATGGATTATCTGCTGTTTTGTTTTATCACCTTAAATATTACCCAAGACTAAGGGGGAGAGGGATATATGCATGTTTTAGTATTTTTATGCAGAAGAACTTGATTCATTCAGTAGTCTCACTCCCAAGACTTTTATTCTGCATCATGACCAGTATCAATGCATAGTTCTGTGATCTTTTAAGGTATGCTGAAATTCTCCAGGCCAGCTAGGTGTGAGTGTGCGCACTGTTTTGTGTGAGTTTTTGCACTGCATGGAGCAACTTTTTACTACTTCAACCTGTTGACATATGGCTGTTTAGCAAGCAGTGACAAATGGGTGAATTGAAATGTCAGTAAAAGCCATAAAAAATACCAGGCAGGGAAGAGCAGTGGCTAGGGTCTGTTTTTGAGGCCAAACAAGTCCACACTAGCCAGTTAGTGATTAGGTTGGGTAAGGGCCACTGCACTGGGTGAAAACATAAGTATGCGGATAGACATTTCTGTTCATGATCTGAAACTAACCATTCCCTGAATTAATGCAGACAGATGTGCAGTTTTATCTGGGACTGAAAACTGTATCATGTTGCTCTGCTGTCAGAGGTGATGCTCTACTGTAGCTGGAAAGGGTTTTCACTCTTCATATTACAGTGCTTCACCTGGAGCATGGTTTGTTTCTTCTTAATTGAGGTTTTATACCTGGACACAAATGCTGTGCTAACCTAGCTAAAAGGACCAACCTAGCTTCTTTGCCATCTGCAGTAGAGCTTATAATGCATTCTTGCCAGTGTCACCAGATTTAGATAAATGAACCTTGTCTTCAGAAGTGTGATCGACATTCACCTGTGTTTCATTTATTATTGTCTTGCATTCACATTTTCAACTCAGTCATTTTTACACATGAACTCCAGACGCTGTTTGAAAAACGTGTGGACAACTTCAGACTGGACTTTCCCTGCAACTACTACACAATCGTGTTATTAGTGATAGAGGTTGCATGAAATCCCCGTTTTCTTTCATTCATTCATTGATTCATTCATTGCACTCTGTGATTACTATGTTTTCTTTTGTACATATCTTTACCTAATGTTTTTAGGCATATCAGTATTGATGAGTGAGTTGAGAGCAACAAAAAAAAATTTTTTATGAAGCAGTAACTCTCTGTAAAAACACCAGAGTTTATGCTGCTGTGATTACACTCTGGCGCACTCTGCTAGACGTCTTAGTAAGCAGCTGGCTGGCTTATCTCTTCAAAAGGTCTGGAGCAGAAATTTCAAACATTTATATTCTTATAGGCAGTCTCTGGATCATGTCTGGAAATTTTAGGCTGCAGGATGAAAACAGCTTAGAATAATACTCAGCTAGCAACATCTAGTCTTCTCTGTTGTACCTTCATTACAGACACAGTACTGCAGTGTATAGACAGATTAAATATTATCAGCAAAATTAAAAACCCACCAAAGACTCTCACCAAGTGAAAATGAAACGATGCTTATAGGTTAGCCAGGGAATGCAAATTATTTATCTGACTGTAAAACAAAGCTGTAAAGAGGCTCCCAAGCTTTTGGTTCAGCTGTTAATTTCCAAACAGCATATTTTTGGCCAAATCTTAGCATCCTTCTATCAATCTACCAGTCGAGATGTAGACATAGATAGATAATCACCATCACCACCTAGTAAGAGTTCTTGTTGGCTGGGAAGCCCACCAAGCCTTTGTAATTATGGAGGAAATGCTGTTTTTTTATGTGTGGTAGTAGTCTATTCATGCAGCCGTTCTTAATTGCATCCTTACCCCCATCCTCCCTCCATCCAGACACCAGTGATATAATGATTACCTTGCTTTCATTTTGTATTCATGCTGTCCATCTGTCAGATCCTTGTGCAGTGTTAAGCCCTCTTTAGTATACCTACCCATTCCATTCATTTATCACCTGGTCCGTTGTGTGGTCATGTAGTCTTTCTTTTCTCTGTGAGATACACAGTATGCACTGCAATCAACCCATTCAGCTTTTGTTGTTTGGCTATAATACAACCCATAAATATAGGTTATTCCTGTCTTACGGTCCTAATCTTAACCCATGACCTAGTCTTGGAAATATGTGTGGAAATGTGTGTGTGTGTGTTACTGGTTAGAGATATTTAACCCTTAGAACTAATCCCAACTTACACTAACATACACACAAACATATACACACTCAGTCATTGATCCCCTTCTCACGCAAAGCCACTCAACACAATGCAGCTCTAACATTTTCAGCATACTGCAGGTTAGAAAAAGCGTCAGCTTTAAAAGCTCTTGTGCTACTAATTGTGCACTTATCAAGCCACATGCAGCTCTCAGCTCTCCAAAAATAGCTCCCATGTAAATGCAGGAGTTGAGATGTAGAGAGAATCTGAAATTCCTGCAACAGAGAATAGCCGTAAAACAAATTTTCAAATGTGATTTGTCATTTTGTTTGTTTCTTGATTGACTTGATGGTGATTAATTAGGCAGCAACAATTTCTCAGTGTTATGTTGAAAAAGCAATTTATGTTTTAGTAGTAAACTATGTCTAACATTGCTCCACCTTCTCTGATCTGATCAACATGACTGCTTAATGCTTATTATGAACTGGATCTTGTATTTATTCTGTAGGAGGAGACCAAATAACACTTTTACAGTACACAAAGAAGCAACATGCTTTACTTTATCTCCAGAGGTGTTATTATCCATAGATGCAGGGTAAGCAGTGATGTCCTGTACACTGCAGCAGTAAACACAAAGAAGAACATTTACCAGGTAAAGATAGCAGAATATTAGCTGAATCATGTCTTTGTATGATTATCGACGAATGCATTTTTCTTGAGAATTTCTTCAGAAAATATTTAATTTTATGTATTTGTATAACAGCTTTTAAAGAAATACAAAATGGCGATCCTTCAAGTGTGAGAAAACATTTGTTGTTTTTTTCCTTTTACTAAGCAGATGGATGTGCACAAGTAGCTTTATGGTGTTAAGACCAGTGTCACACTCTTGGTTCTCTGTCTCTATCATTTCATGTGCCAGCTGTCCTACGCTTCTCAGATTCTTTTCTTCATACTTTCACATTTCCTCTGCATCCCCTCTTGTGTGAGCTTGTTATCCATACCTTTTGGATTGTTCACCTCTTAAAGGATCCCCGCAACAATGCGAATGGGTGAATGTGTGTGCGTGTGTGTTATCCTCAATGAGACATGGCTCTGTGAGAGTCTACACATCACCTGTTGCCATGGTAGTTAAATAGGCAGAGAGGGAAAGGCAGGAATTGTGGGAGGGAGACAGGCAGGGGAGGGGAGGGAAATTGGATGATGTGTGGCATGTTCTGGAAAAAACCCATGAAGAGGAGAAAAAGGAGGAAAATTACTGGAAATAAAAGGGAATGACAGGAAAAAAAGAGGCATACTTGTTGCCAAGTCATATAGTCACATAAGTAGTATTTTGCTGAAAGACTAGAAGAGGCATTACAAGTTACAAAATACAACATATGAACAGTCAGAGCTGAAAAATCATGGAGAAACGTGATAGAGTTGAAGCTTTACCTACACCAGTGAAAGAACAGGTTTCAGCTGTTGTTCGTGTAAAGCATAAAGACACATCATCTTTGAAAAAGATCCTCCGCAGTTTTTGCTTTGTTCTTTGTTGTCTGGCAAAGGAAGACGTGGTTGACTCGACAAAGATACAGTTTCAAGTAATTTCAGGCTGCATCATACATGATTACATTAGTCTCCTCTTAGCACAAATAATAACATCAAGCCATCCTATACCTGATTGGGTTAACATAATACTCCTCTGACCTCCTCCTCCTAAACTCCACTAGCTTGAGCTGCAGCTCCTGGTGGCATTTTGTTTTGCTTCATTCATCATGTGCATGTTTGCTCCTTTGTTGTTCATTTAAGTGTTTTATTTTATCTTTGTCCCATTTCAGCAACAAGTGACAAACGGGGTCACTGAGTCACTTGTTTTAGTTTTAGTACAGTAGATGCTGCTAGAGGAGAGTATATGATGTTTTTAGTAGGTGGAAGAAGAATGTTTTAGTTGGTTTTTGACATTTTTTCAAATCAGCTTAAACATGATTTTAGTGCATTTCCACATTAAAGTAGGAAAAACTGAGCAAAAGAGATGTAGTCTGTCTTGTACTTGTTATAAAGATTTCTTTGCAGAGAAATCAATAAGAAAATTGAGCCAAGATAAAATACCAATCTTTTCATTTAGTGGGAAATTAAGAGGCAAGAATGGTAATGAAAAGCTACTCTGAATCTGCACATGAAGAAAATACGGTGTGTTAATAGCACCAGATATTTTTCGTCAAGCATGAGATAACGACTCAGAAGAATGGGGCAAGTCAATAATTGTTAATGTTGGAAAAGGGGGAAAAGAATCGTAGAAGAAAAGGTGGGCATGTTAATAAAATACTGCATGTTCGTAAAATTTCCAAGAGTAAAAAGGGAGGCAAGGAAAATAAGAGATGAATACTGGGGAAAGAGGATGGGAGGAGGGGAAGTGAGCGTGAAGGGGAATGCCATTAATGGCTTTGTGCGGTCCTCCGGACTCAACGGTGGACGGACATGGATAAACGAACAAATGAAAGAAGGAGAGTGTGAGAGAACGGTGCCCCTTTCTTAACTGTCTTTTCAGAGATTAGGGAGGAGAGCATCACTGTGTGCAGTTCATCTATTCAAGGCTAACGCCTGTGTCTCTTGCAAGCATTATAGAGGAGAGCAAGCACATCGCCAGAGTGTGTCTGAGTCCTGTGGTTTGGATTTGTCTGTGAACACATTTATCATGGATGTGTTGAAGTGTGAGCAATCAGAAAACATTGCATGTTTAAACCCATCCAGTAATAGTGAGAAATAGAAATAACAGTGCGTTAGCGTTGTTGTGCTTGAAATTAAAAATAGGTGGGTGGTGAAAGCAAAACAAGTGGAGACATCATGTCACTAATATACGACTGCACTGTAACAATGAGCTTAACTTACACTATCAAGAGTGAGAGAGATGACGTAAATTGGCTCTAATGTGTGGGGACATTAAAGGAGGATGCTCATAGTTTGAGTATGAGGTGCAAAATTGGAGGAATCAAATGGCAGGAGAGAGGTAGACGCAAAAACGGGGCATAATCGCTTGAGCTGAAAAAGAGTGAATAAAGGATTTAGTTCTCGTAGCTATCGGGGAGAGGATGGTGCTGGGATATTATGCTGTAGCTAGCTAGTGGAAATATGCTGATGCAGTCTGACAGCATCTGTGCTGCAGGCCCTGAACCGCTGATTTCAGAGTGAGTTGAGACAGAGATAGCATGAGAGGAAGGAGAAATGGAGAGTGTGAGAGGATAATGTGCCCAGAGGGACTGGGGTAAAGTTTACTTAGAAATCTCAGATTTTTTTTTTTCCAAATTCTTTTTTTTTTTTTTTCTTTCAAAACCCTCATTGGTGCATGATCTCAGAAAATACAAGGTTCAGCAACACTTAAGATTATGGTTTTATTGAGAGCTAAACAATTTCACTGAATTATTTGAAAAAATTAATTTAAAAGGAAAAACCACACACCAGTCAATAAAACCACTGAAAAGTTCATTTGAGGCAAAAAACAGTAACACTGTTTGAGGGAATTAAAAATCAGTGTAAAAATCAGGCATTTGATAATCATGCACATCTCAACGCTGTGTGGGACGACTTTGATGACAACCATGGGCCCAGTGCCAACTCCAGAGCCTTTTCTTTGGAGGCTTAGACACAACAGCCTGTCACCTTGATGTGAACACAACACAAAGCTGGTGACAGTTTCAGGAAGTGTGTGTTCAAGTGAGGTTCTCACACTCTAAACACTCCTTCAAATCCATTTGACTCTCTAATCCACCGGTTAACCGCCACTCTGTTTTTTCCCATTCCACTCCAAGTTTCTGGGTTGTTTTTTTCTTGCCATCCCTCACTTGTTTTCTTCTCCTAGTTCTGCTCTTGCCAAAGAGCACACCCACCACCATCACCACAAAAAAAAAAAAAAAAAAAAAAAAAACTGGTTAATTACAATTGTTAAAGATTTTCATGCTACCCATAAAAAAGCAGGTTTTCATGGTTTGGATATGGAACCAGATCGTTGCTGCCAATCCCCTCCTATTTCCCTCTTGCCTTCTTCTACTCTCAGAGAGCAAGGAAGATGGGCAATGAGGAAGGAAGAAGAAGAAGAAGAGGAAGGTGGGGGGGAAGCTGAGCAATTAAAAATTCAATTAGCTGGAGATGTTCAAGAGGGTTAATGCCAGCAAAGACATGGTTAGTATTTAGGCTATATAAAGTGTTGTTACATAGGAGGCAGATTCAAACTCACTTATAGAGAAACTTGGAAAAATAACAGCAAAACAAAAACACAGCCGCTCATCTGACAAAGGTTTGTATGAATTATACACAGAATTACTGAGATTAACTTTAAATGTCACCACTATTTAAAAACAGACTGATCAGTTAGACTATTGATGAGTATTTTATACCTCGGTGGCTACCCCGTTATATCGTTGCACCTACCATACGCAACAAAGAACACTTTGCTAGTGCAAAAACTTTCCATTTTGACAAGTCTTCGTAGTGCACTGCCATCTGTACAGCTGTAATTGCTATCTCTCGTTTGCCAGAGGTATAATTGCTTGCATTTACGTGAGTGTTAATCACATGCCTCTTACTTTTTCTTTGTTGATTTTTTTTTTTCTTACCTAAATCTTCTTTTCTCCTTCTGTCTCTTTCTCCCTCCCCCTGGGCTTGTGTGGAGAGAGGGAGTGAAGAGAAAGAAACCTAATCCTTCTATTGAATAAGAGGTGGACCAGTCAGAGGCCTTTTCTGTTTGTTTTTTTTTTTTCCTAGAAGAAACTATTCTGGATTTATTCGTCTTTTCATTCTTAATGCTTGCAGTCGTTTATCAAAACTGTTAAATCACACAACAAATGTTATTTACTTTTTTTCCTCCCCCCAAATTTTCCTGAACTTATAGTAGATAAGTAGTTTATTTTATTGGCAAACTGTCCAGGGTGTATGCCCCTGCCTCTTGCCTCATAGCCACCGGGATCAGCTCTGTATTTCATCCTTTGTCTAGACACTATTTCCACTGCAGGGTTGCAGTAGCAGCTACTGTGTGAAAGGCAGAGTACGTCCTGGACAGGTTGGCAGTCCATCATAGGCCCAAACATAGAAAGAGAGAGAATTTAGAGACGCCAGGTATCCAAGCAATGTTTTTGAAGGGAGGGAGGAACTGACACATGCACAGGGAGAACATGCAACCTCCTCACAGAAAAACTTCATATGAGGTTCAAACCAAGGACCTTCTTGCTGTGAAGTGATGGTGCTGCAAACCACCACCCCATGTTATAGTTGTGGATGGTGGTTTTGGGATGAATTTTGTTGAGTTTTGTTTTGTTAAAACATTTTTTTTATCAGACTGTCTTGATATTTCTTGTCATGGTGGTGTTTTGGCCTGAGTTTTAGGGCGCATTCAGAAAGCATAGTCTGCGAGTCTCGGTCCGTTTGGGGACACTGCTCGGCTGGGAGCGGGGATGGTCTTCCGGACCGAGATCGCGTTCACATTGCACCATAGCCAGACGAGCCAAACCTTTTGAATGATGTTCCCAATCTCTCCAGAGGTGGCGCTGCATTTGGATTCAGCGTATGCGAGGACAAGACATACAGCGAACAAGAAGGTTCTCACAACTTCTGTTTCCTCCACAAAACATCATTTTTGTGTGTACTTACAAGGAGCTGGGATATACTTTCATCAGACCATCCATGTCTGACCACAAACCATCTTTATAAGTCCCACACGTGTATTTGTTGTCGTAGCGTTTACCCACAATGCCGAACGTTATATCCACAATGCCAATGCAATTTGTAGTCCACTTCCGGTCTTTGGTCCACTTGAAACGGACCGAGACCTGCGTTTGTAGGCGGACTGAGTTTGCTTGTTTGTTTGGATCAGAGTCCGTTTGCGCATTCACAACTCCCCCAAACGAAGCGGACTTTCCAAGCAAACGGACTCTGATTCAAATCAAAAAAGCTTTGTGAATGCACCTTTAGTTTGACAGTGTAGTTCACAACAGTAGCTTGTGCTTAAAGATGCAGCAGTGCTGCGAGCAGCATTCAGGCACTTTCTCCTGCTAGAGGCTGCGTATGCATACTGTACTTCAGAATAAGCCTTCTTCTCATTATAACACACATTTACACTTGATTTTATTTTATTTTTTTAAAAAGGGCACAGTCTTCGTGAAAACGGGACTCCCAATCTGTGCTGTCATAGATTATGTTCCTCACTCTAGTGCCGTGGTCAAGCTTGTGTTAAAAAAAAGTTTCTTATGCTTAGCCTACATATTTCCCAGCAAATTTATTTGCCTTGCAGGTAAAATACTTTAATTGCTTTTTATGTTAACTAACTTGTATAATATTCCAGCAATCAACTTAATAAAGAAATTGAATTTGATGAAAACACATTATGGCCAAGTCTATCTTATATGTGGTCGTGTAAAAGGCTTCAGCATAGGTTTCATGAGAAATTCTTTTTGTTTGTTTTTTTTTAAAGATAATATTGCAAAACATGTACAGCACAAACATGGTGTTTACTTGTTATTTGACTGGAAATAAATGATGTGAAACCCAGTTCATGTATTTAAACACTGTAAGGAAAGTGAAACCAGCAGGAAGGGAGAGAAGTTCACTGAGGGGAAGCTGATGCTCTACATTTCTCTCATTGGCCGCTGTAATATCCTCTCTTCCCCACCCCCATCTCGTTCTTCTCCATCTTTCCATGTTTTAGTCAGAGCCTACCTTCAGCCCCGGGCCAAGTTTGCAGGCTTTTTCGCTTTCCTTTCCCTGCTTGTCAATCACTACTGACATACATAATACCGGGCAGTTCAGTTGACTTGTTCTCCATGGAAAGCTGATTGCCATCCCCCTCTCCTCTTGTGGGGTGGCACGGTCAGGCCACTTAATATCAATATTCTCTTTGTGGCAAGAGATGGGGGCAATTGCCCTGAATGTCAGAATAATTGCACACAGTTATTTGCACACATGCAAGCACTTCTGCAGACACACAAACCTTGTTCTATCACACATACACACACAGGAAAACACAACAACTGGGACACACGCAAAATGCAAGACTCAAATGTGTAAACCCTCATGCACAGCAGAAATGGGCAGAATGGGGACATGTAGAAAGAGAGTCACAAACATTTGCTCCAAAGTTTGTCTGAGGACATGAAGAAAGCAGCGGTTCTTTCAGAGGGGAGACTCATTCATTCAGAAAGCATCTACCTCTCATAAGTGTGGCCTTCGGCACAAACTAGAAGTATGGGTGAGACAGGCGGACAGATGGGGACAGAAAGTTTTCCTCAGATTGACTCTTATATTAGCGTGATCATATTTTCACTGGGCACATTTCTCATGTTGTATTATGACACTAATTATGGCGTTGCAGATATGTGAGACAGTTGTACATCTCAGTTACAGAGTTAAGGAAAGAAAAGGTGTGCAGTTTTAACTCATTTCACTTGTATCAAAATGACACTGAGTCTTTATCATCAGTTATGATTTTATTGAACAGTGTCTACTCCTGTAACAAACATTAGACCGTCTCAGAAATTGTACCTACCTACAGATTAAGTGCAAGGAGATGTTAGTATGCAGTATTGCTCTAACCAGTAAAATGACTCCATTTCTTTTTTTTTTTTTCATAAACAATTTTATTTATTAGTTTGCTTATGTCCCACTTCCGTACAGATGCCTTCACATTTTGATAGCTGACTCAGCGTTTACAAGCCACTGATGCATTTATGGAAAAACATGCTAACATTTCCTGTGGCTGCTTCACATGCTGATGAAGTTTATTCATCTGAAATTCAGTTTTTGGTCTGTGACAAACATCATTTGATGTAGCTAGTTTGGATACAGTACTCCTGTTTGCTATTACGTTAACAGGGAAATTATAGTCCTGGCACATTTCTCATACTGGCCAAATTTGTTGGATCTCTTTCTGATTATAGATGCAGCACTTTGACACCAGCAGCTGCAAGAGTTATCTTTGGATCGTGTGATAAACATTTAGGGTTCATTGAGACTGCTGGGCTGAACTGTTTTTAAGATATAAACCACTTGGAAGATTTTTATTACCGTGAAAAGATTTGTTGCAGGTCATTTTTAATCTCCCCCCTTACTTTCATCAGTCTTTTTCGCATGATTATCTAATTATTTCTGTGCAAATATTTGTATTGTAACACTATGTCCTTGAGGTCAGTGATTTTAATAAGAAAAGGTCAATATTTCACTTCCTAAAGAAGTTCCAGTTGAAGATATCTAAAAGCTCGTCATTTGTCTCTTGTAGCAAAATTGATAATTGAAGTAGAAACATAGTGTAAAGAAGGGTTAAGTAAAACTGCTGATGTTTAAATATTCAATGTTTTAAGTGACAGTTTTATTGGAAAATCTCACATCATTACAAGAGTGGACACAAAGACAATGTGTTTGGAAGTGTTGACATGAGAAAAATCTCTTTGGGTTATAGATTTACTTACCTAATCATGACCTACCATGTGTCATGCTGCTTGTAGATGACTCCGATCCTAAATCAGACACGAGCCTGTAATGTTGCCAGCTAAAACACTTTAATGGTGATTAGGAAGGAGGCTTTAACCAGCTCAGCTTTGCATGTTTATTTTAAAAAAAAAAGAAATAATGGGTTGTAAAATGTTTGAATTATTGAAGGAAGATGGGTGGTCTGTGCCGACATGCATATCTGTGCAATACTCGAAACTGTGTCACACAACTCATGCATCACTGCACCCATTTACTGGTGGGGCAACTCTCCCATCTGCACATCTAGAACACAGCAATTGAGAAACGATCAAAATATACTTACAAGGGTTGACTCTGCATTGACACACACATAAAATGCACATACACATCCATATTTATTGATGCATGAGCATTTGCACAAATACGCCCCTCCAGTCTGTGAGCATATACAGAAGCTTTTATTGTAAGCAATCGATGCAAGTGTACTGTTTAGTGTTACATGCAGACATCTTTCACACACTGTGCAGTCCTGTGTGCAGTCAAGCAGCATGTTTTGTTTCATTGCTCCTAACTGCATCGGACGCTGTCCTGCTTCTGCTCTGATTACATTGTTCTTCCATAAAAGTTACATTGAATATTTTGCTTTAGTTCAATAAGGTGACATGAACCTTTAGATATTTGTATAGATGCAGATTGTATTACAAGCAGTTACTGCTCACTGTGCACATTCAGGATTTATAGAACCATGAGTAAAATATGCTGAAAATATTGTCTGTAATAAACCCCAAAATCAGTTTAATGTATTAGTCTGAGTAGTTAAAATTGAGCGTTCTGACCAATTTAGTTTGTTAAATCGAGGTATTAAAGAATTAGTCTTAGCCTTAATTTATTTAGTTCTGTTAACTGGTTCTTAACCTTTTTAAAAGACAGTTGTTCTTTTTTATGTGACACTTGTGAGTAACATATTTGTAATATTAACATATTACAAATATGTTAATATTATGTTCTGTGTTTTATTTAGATCATTTGTCCTAATTTAATTGTGACTGTTAGATACCTCTGCAGAGGTACCCACCAGCTAAAGAGAGACCGCCTTGTTTAACACCAGATGTGTTACAGTCATGGTCATCTTGTCAGAGTGAATTCATTTTTTTGTTGTGTGTTTTAGCACCTCACAAAGCTGTCACCAGAATGAAGTCTTTGCTCAAGGCCTGTCGGTAGCTGAGGGTGCATAAATCACACATTTCCAATCATTTTGTAGATTTGAACCAGCGCCTTAAAAGTCATAAGTCTTGTTCTCTGTCAGTACAGGAAACTGAGTAGATTATCTGTGGTGTGTGAAACAGCCTGGTACTTGTGTGCTTAGTTCGTAGATACAAAGCTGTGGCTCAACCCTCAGAGGTCTGCCTTCGTTGTCCCCTACTTCAAAGTGATGGTTGATAGTATGATTGCAGCTATACATATTTCATAAGCCTCTAAATATTGATGCCATATTGAAAAGTAGCATAAGTTGCAGCAGAGCTGGAGCACATGGGCCCTCCCTCTCACTTTCCCTCCATTCTCTTTGATGGTTATTTCAGGTTGAACATGATCCGTCTCCTATGTGCCACTGATAGTTCACATTTTCCTGAGCTTGTGAATAGATAAGTCTATATATACTGTGTGTGCATGTGCGTAAGTGTTCTGTATGTGGCAGGTTTTGTGTGTAATTTTCCTCTTCTCTTCCTTATATACTGTACACAATATTATGTCCTTTGTCATTGAGTTTTAACAATTTCTCCTGTTCCTTTTTTGTGTTTCCTAAGCCTTTTCATCCAATGGTAAACCTGGTGTGCAGTGCTGACCTGAGGATGTTCTTGTGTGCCCTGTATGCTCCGGTGTGCACCGAGTATGGCCGTATGTCCATGCCATGTCGATCAATCTGCCAGCGCGCAAAGGATGAGTGCCACAAACTCATGGAGATATTTGGAGTGCCTTGGCCAGATGACATGGAGTGCAGCAGGTATGAGTGGAGGAAATTCTACATCTGGGCTTGAATCTCCAACGTATGAACACAGACAACACCACCAACATGCAGTAAAAACAGATTATTTAGCAGCAGTATTTGAACTATCATCATGGATAGAAGAATGGAAAATACAAAGAGATTGTTACAAGTCATTGATGTCTTGTGGAGTAATCTCTGTTCTGTGGCCTCCTTTAAGAATGGTACTTAGTGGCCTGCCTCAGTGTCAGGGAATAGTGGAAAGTAATGATGTCATTTTTGGATTTTCTAAACCAATCAAACACTCAAGAAGTAACAGTCATGGCCTTGCAAATTGGAACTGAATGTGAATTTTATGTGTGTTAACCATAATTTCATTCAGCATTAAGGCATTCTTGCGGCATTGTAAAATCAAAACCATCATTTAAACTTTAAGTCATTTTCAGTGTAGACTGGGAGCTCAGATGGTATTGTAGTTTCCTACAACAAAGTTTATTTAACACCTTTCACTATGTACGGATACAGCTGTCCAAGAGAGAAACCTCTGCCTTGAAGTGGAAATCTTCCAAATCAACCTAAAGTCCACTGCTGAAGTTAAATAAAGAAAACCTTTTGAAGGAAGAATTATACTTCCTGCATTTAGCTGTTTTGCCACAGAGGGCAGTTTGGAGCAGTGAATATACAGTAAGGCGTCATACTGGAATATAAGGAGCGCTGGCAGGTGCACCAGTCCACCCGTTGGTCTTAAAAGGTTAACTTCAGTCATATTGTAATACGGCACTTCTTTCACTGCTGTTTTTGCTTTTCTGCTGTAAAGATTTTTCAAAATGTTTGAATCCATCCATCTGTAGGGCTTCTTGCTGTCTGTTTATATAGTTTGATACTCAGTTCCCATCTAAATTATGCAGTAAATCTGATGCTGATGCAACTTTAATGGTATTTTAAAGCTGTCGTGTGTGTGTGTCTGTGTGTGTGCGTGTGCATGCGTGTAATGTTGAATTCCATCATGTCATGCAATTATATGAGCTTACATAAGTAAATGTCTCCAATCTGAGCTCTGTGGTCTCACATAGTTCTTGTATTTCAGGTTCCCAGATTGTGACGAAGCCTATCCTCGCCCAGAGGACCTGCTTACAGGCTCTGAACCCACAGACCAGTCATCCATGACTGTTCAGAGGGATTACGGGTTTTGGTGCCCCAGAGAGCTCAAGGTTGATCCAGACCTGGGTTACAGTTTTATGGGGAAAAAGGACTGTTCTGCCCCTTGCCCTTCAATGTTCTTCAGTCAGCAGGAACTGACCTTCATACGATACTTCATTGGAGTTGTCTCCATTGTTTGTCTGTCTGCGACGCTCTTCACCTTCCTGACGTTCCTCATTGATGTGACAAGGTCTGAATGGCTAATTATTGTCTTATTCCTAATACCTACATGCTAACTATGTTTTATCTGAACACTTAGAGACTTTAAAGAATGTAAAACACCAAAACTTTTATAGACATTGTGGATATCTGATTTTCTTTTAAACAGCATTGTATTTTCCTCAACAGGTTCCGATACCCCGAGCGGCCAATCATCTTCTATGCTGTGTGTTATGTCATGGTGTCGCTGGTCTTCTTCCTGGGTTTTCTTTTGGAGGACAGAGTCGCATGCAATGCTGTCAGCCCTGCCCAGTTCAGAGCCTCAACTATAACACAAGGCTCTCACAATAAGGTGAGATTTAATCTGTCTCTATCTGGTGCTCCTGCTTCAACATCACACATTTAGCTCATGGGAATTAATTCCTCTAATCCCGCCAGCCAACAGATTTTACAGACTTCCAGCCACATGGTTGATTAAACAGAAGTTGTTCTTCTCACTGTTCTCTCTCAGGCGTGCACGCTTTTCTTCATGGTGCTGTATTTCTTCACCATGGCCGGCAGCGTGTGGTGGGTCATACTGACAATCACTTGGTTTCTGGCTGCTGTGCCTAAATGGGGCAGCGAGGCCATTGAGAAGAAAGCCCTCCTCTTCCATGCTGTTGCCTGGGGCCTCCCAGGGGCCCTGACTGTCACCCTGTTGGCGCTTAATAAAATAGAGGGCGATGGGATCAGTGGAGTGTGTTTCATAGGACTGTATGATATAGACGCCCTGAGGTGGTTTGTTCTGGCACCACTATGCTTCAATGTGGCGGTAAGTACAGTCGGAAGAGAAATGAGTGGATGGATGGGTGAAAGAACTGATGATTATGAGATTATATTGGATGGGTTGTAGAGCTTATTGATGGGTGGATGATTTCTTACAAGTTTACATTGAAGGAGTGATGGTTAAATAAGTTAATGGGTAAATGACAAAAACAATGGCTCTCAAAGAAAAATAACCTTCATTGTAATTCTGTGATATCTGTCCCGAAGTGTCCACTTACTATTGGTTGTGATTTCCTCAGGTTGGTGTCTCCCTGCTTTTAGTGGGCATTGTGGCTCTGAACCGGGTGCGCATGGAGATCCCACTGGAGAAGGAGAACCAGGCCAAACTAGTCAAGTTCATGATCCGAATGGGAGTGTTTTCTGTGCTCTACCTGGCCCCCTTGTTGACTGTGATCGGGTGCTACATCTATGAACACACCTACCGGCACATCTGGGAGACAACATGGATGGAGGAGAACTGCAGGCGTTACCACATCCCCTGCCCATATAAGGTAAAGAGAGAGGGAGTGAATACTCTGAGTGGAATCATGTTATGATCCCACATTTCCAGTAACAACAGTTGTGATACAGTAATGTGGCGGGCTTTGGAAAAAAAGCTGTTATTGTGCATCAGCCTGTCATCACACGGATCTGAAAACATGAGCAAAAAAAAATTGGTTGTGATCATTCACGTACATGAAAGGTTATGTTTTACACTGCACCAAGAAAAATGGTAAATAATTTTGCTAATGATTTTAGTTTTCTGTCATTCTTGTCTCTGTTAAAGTTTCGCCCCTGAGCTGATGTTTCAGTTTGACTGCAATGATGTGATTGTTAGTGGATCCACAAAAAGAAGAAACCCTACATGATATCAATCTGATTAGTGATTGATCAAACCCTCTGTGTGCGGGTGTGTGTGTGTGTGTGTGTGTGTGTGTGTGTGTGTGTGTGTGTGTGTGTGTGTGTGTGTGTGTGTGTGGGTGTGTGGGTGTGTGTGTGGGTGTGTGTGGGCAGGGCTGGTAGGTATGTGTGTGAGGGTAAGTGAGGAGGTCTTTGTGGAGGAGACCAAAGTGCAGCATGCATCATTAGCTCAGCTAATGCAGCTTTCCAGTCCAGCTCCACAAAACTACAATCTTTGTTGTGGTCTCTGTTTCTTTGTCTCCTTCTCTTACACTCTTTCAGCTGGTTTTCACACACATCCATCTCTCAGTCTATCCCTTCTTCCCCTCTTCTCCCTCTCAGTCAGTGTCTGTTTCTCAGGGCTTGCTCGGTCATGCTCTGCTGCCTGTACTCTATAAGGGCTTTGTCGTGGTTATGAAGAGCAGTGGGAGTCTGGTGTTTTTATACTGTCTGGTGCTAAATTAATAACCAGATCAGTGTACTCTGTGAAAACATCTCTCCTCCACTCTCTGTTGTTGTTGTAAGTCTACACAAAATGCAATTATCAGTTTCAGACACAGAATATTTGGTTACAGTGTCACAGTGCTGTCATGTACAAGTGTTGGCTAAACTGTAACAGATGATGAGTTTGGAAGCAGGTGCAGCTGTTTATGAAGCTTGTCTGTATCTGCAAGGGACTTCATGAGAACGAACCCCCCCCCCCCCCCCCCTTTATGTGATGCTCCCAGCTTAATATCGCCGTGTTATTTGATCTTTGTCATTATGTGGGATCTGTGAGCAAATGTCTGCATGTGTAGGAGAAGATAGAGTTTCATGTTTTTGAAAAAGTGTAAGGGGCTTTCTGGCTTTTTGGAAGTTCATGGGTATTTATTTATCTATTTGTTTGTTTGTTGTTTTCGTTTGTTTGTTTTATTATGTGGTCATTTCTTAATTTTTCCCTTGGACTTCAATGTAAGACATCCAATCTCAGCTGAGGGAAGGCCAAATTGCACAAACTAATAAAAACAAAATTCTTCTGGTCCTGTTTTTAAAACCTACAATCATAATCCTCTTCTTTCTATTTTCTTTTCTTTTTCCTTTTTTTTTTTTTACTGGGAAATTTTCAAAACATTAAAGATCTTTAAAGGCAACCATTACAATGACTTTTGGTCTCCAGGTAACTTTCCTAAAGAAAAGGCAGTGTGTGCCATGTTTCCTCAGAGTGAAGTGAAACTTGTGAGGGGAATCCCATACGTACTTTTTTTTTTTTTTTTTTTTTTTTTTACATGCATTCTCATTTTTTGTCTGTAAAGTCCAAATGGTGGATGTGCAGAAATTCTTGCAAGTGGATAAAATGAATCTGCCTCTTTCAGCTTTCTATGCTTACAATTTATCAAAACTAAGAACTGCTGTAAACTCCTGCCCTCCACTGGGAGAAATACCAAAGTTCAAGTCCAGTTGTGCAACAAAACTGCAGTTCAGCTGCTAAAGCAGCTGAGTTGTTTTAGGATTAGCTCTCCTCATTAATCATTCAGAACGACTGACTGGGCTAAAAACACTTGTTGGAGCTGAATAGATTTAATTCCCCAATCTGCTCTTAGTTTCAGAGACATCCAACACTTTTGCTCCTGTCTAACCTTTGAGGAAACATAACACTATTCAGATAATCATTTATCATTGCTGAGCTTCCCTCCTATTGTTCCATAATATTTCAGTCTGGAGTTTACAACACTTATATTGCTGTGTTAAACTGAATGGTTGTGTAGTTAATAATTGATCTGTCTGTTCCTGCTAGGTTGAGCAGACCAGCAGACCAGCCATGGTTTTGTTCCTAATAAAATACCTGATGATGTTGGTGGTGGGGATTCCCTCTGTTTTCTGGGTGGGAAGTAAGAAGACCTGCTTTGAGTGGGCCAGCTTCCTGCATGGACGCAGGCGCAAAGAGTAAGAATTTCCTTTCAGTACTTATTATGCCAGATTGTAAGAGTTCAAGTTTGCACACTTGCACGTTGAAACCACTGTAGATCACAATCAAAGGTCAACGCTGCTAGATGGTTGTTCAGTCCATTTAATATGAATTTTTAATCTTACATGCTAACATTTTTTTTCTCTTTTCTGGTAGGACATTTAGTATCCCTGCTTTATTTGTCTGTGTGACATGTGGCTGTCTGCACCTTCATCCTGGTCTTCCTTCATTAAACCTCTCACTACTGCCCTTCCTCATCCTGTTGTCTGCAGCAGTGGGGTGAATGAGTCTCGCCAGGTGCTGCAGGAACAACCAGACTTCGCCCAGTCTCTTCTGCGTGAACCAAACACCCCGATCATCAGGAAATCCAGAGGGACATCCACTCAGGTAGGACTGCAATCAGCAGGGAAGAATCACAAGCAATCACTACAAGGAAAAAAAATCGAAGTACTATATACATATGATCACAGTAGAATTAGTAGAAGGCTTTTGGGGATAAAAAATAGTCAGCCATGTTGCTGGACCCTTTCTAGTATATTTGTTGGCTTTGTTTGTATTAAAAGACATTTGGAACAAATCACAGATCTGTAGGTGGGAACCACACAATATTTTCGTGGTTTAAACAGAGCATCTATCAGATTATTAAAGACTTATGATCAGATCTTATAAGTCCTGATAAACACTGATGGATACCATTTAAGAAAAAAAGAAGTTTTAAAAAGAAAAAACTCCATATTCTTCACAGCAAAATTTATATACAAACAAAGATCCAAGAGATGTTAAGCACCCAAGACCTGACTGACATGATGAGAAAAGGGCAAACCTTTGTGACAAACATCATGCAGTAACAGCTTTATGTGAAATGATCTTTCTTCCCTCTGCAGGGCACCTCCACCCATGCCTCCTCCACCCATTTGGCAGCTCTAGAGGACCTTGAAGAACCAGTCAGAACTCACCACGGACACCCTGCATCAAGCAGAAGCAAGGCCAGCAGCGTCCACAGCAAGGCCAGCTACCATGGCAGCTTGCACCGCACTCGAGATGATCGGTTAGACAGAAAACCCCCACAGCTCTGTATCTCTTTACGCCTTCGCTTCACCTCTTACTCACATCTCTGTCTCTTCCTGTCCCAGGAGCAATTCTATGACTTACCGAGGAACAGAAGAGCGCAGTTTCCATGGCAGCATGTCCCGTCTCGACCACCCGCTCTCCACTCACAGCAGCTTGCATCAGATAGACAGCCGCTCGAGACACAGCAGTCAGCGCGACGTATCTGAGGCACCGCTTACCCTCATCACACATGGAACCTCAGCAAATGACAATCGGGCCGCTGAGAACGACGGCACCAGCGCCTGAGAGGGCTCACCAGTCTTTACATGAAAATCTTGGAAGAAATCTGATGATTTACTCTCAGCAGATGAGCAGTTTGATTTTCTGGAGATGCAGAATGTACCAGTGAGCACTGTGGAGGGAATTTTTGGTTTTGGGCTCTTTCTGGTCGTTTGTGGGCTGTGCAGCGACGTGCTGGGTTTTTCTTCTAGAATATGCACCACTGTACTTGATGTGGACCTAAACTGCTCCTGCACATGCTCTATGGCCATCTGTATTACTCTCTTACAAAAGAGCAACCATGCTTGGCTGATGTGTTTAGATTGACTGTGAGCTGGACTCCTGTTTGCTTTACTGAGGAGTCAAACCAACATATGTAATCCTTCTCCTCAGACTTGTGGTGCCATGAGTGCCAGTTGAAAGCATTATTCGGAGAAAGTTTGGAAAACTGTCATTTTTGATTAAACGAAAACCAGAAACGGACTAAAATGCTTAGGGAAAGGTCAGTGTACCTCAAGTTTAGTCTCCTGCAGGTGTGATCTGTTTGATGACACGTGAATTTGTGACTTGGACTCCAGTTTGGTCTTAACGACTGCATCTCAGATATTATGGTGGCATTGTTTCTGAATCTTCAGCTTGCAGAAATATTCATGATAAATGTTAAATATGTGAACACTGCCGAGTATTTCTTTTGTATTGACCTTAAATAGCTTTTCTGCTTTGTCGGAAACGTGTCCTATGAAACTGATTTGTTCGCTCTGGACTGCAGCTCTTTATGATGTTTGTCTTTGCGTGGCTTCTAAGACAGACAAACGTGGGCCTAATGTGAAATTGTGGACCTTTTTGTTGTTTGGTGAAATATTTTTATACTGTGAAAATTGTAGGCTGCCGAAAGCTTCAGTGTGTGTGTGTGTGTGTGTGTGTGTGTGTGTGGAAGAGAGAAATGGAGACATCAATACAGTAGTGATGCTTTTTAAACTTTCATTTTCCCCACCAGCTTCAAAGAGGGACCTAAAAGATGTACAAGGGTTGTTTCATAGTCGGAGGTAAAATGATACAGACATGGTTGTGTGATAGGATGGGAATATCTGTCCGCCTACATGTACAGATCTGTCAAATCTGTTTTAGCACAGATGCTTTCATTTGGCAAAGAAAGACCTGGCAGCTTTAGAAACCAACAAGATAACAGTTTCAGCCACTGTGTGTTTAGTGTTTGGAACATTTTGACAAAAAAAATAATAATAATGACAATTTTGCCTGATATTGCTTTATGATTCCATATGTTCAGCTGCTGAAAGTGAACTAACAACCCAGGTATTGAAACCTACATTCAGGTATCCAACAGTGTATTCACACCTCATGGCTGCATTGATTGGAGTGTGATGTAAAAATGGAAACTGATAACTGTTAATACTCATACATCCATAAGGCTGACAGGCCTTCTGGTACAGGTGAGGTGCTTTTCTCCTCTAGAATATTCACCGCTGTACTTGATGTGGACCTGAACTGCTCCTGTACGTGCTCTGTGGTCATCTGTGTCATTTCTCTTATGAAAGAAAAAAATTTTCTGCACCATTTTGGGTGACACAGAAATTTCACCAAGCTTGATTTGCTCTGACATTAATTTTCTGCTTGTAAAGTAAATGTTCCAGGAAGTGCTTATGTGTTTTTTCGTAGGTTGTGTTTGCTTCCTAATCCTTCAAAACTTTATTAACCTACCTCACCTGTACCCTCAGCCTTCTCTGTACTTGCATACACATTACTGGGTGCATTTTAGAAATTAAAGGAATAGTCAACACATATAAATGGTGGTGCTCATCATATGCCTGACTTACACCTGGCTTTGTGGTTTTCAAGTCTACCTCTTCAGTTCTTTCTTTAACTTCTGCCTCTCCGACTGTATCTTGCAGGATTTTTTTTTTTTTTTTTTTTTTTACACTAGATTTGTCACAGTTAGATCTTACTTTACAATCATTTGAAATTAACAGCATCACATTTTAACAAGACAATAGCTTTTAAGGGGTTAAAAATGAATTAAACAATTAAAACCATGTGGAAATATATTAGTTTTGATTCAATTTTTTTAAACAAATGAATAAATATAATCTCAGCTAATTGTGATTACACAACTATAATAAATGAGCATTATGTTTCCACTGACCAGCTGCCTCCTTTCAACTTGTCTGCCTTCATGTTGTACATAGGTTTTCTGTACTGTGTGGTGACTAATCTGCCTTCTGTCTGAGTTCCTGTACACGAGCCCACACTGATCTTTTCTTTGGACCTACAGCATCTGTCTGTACTTTTCTCATAACTGCTTAGAAACATTAACTGCTGTGCTTTTACCTCTAAATGGGACTCCGTGGACAGACGCTGTAGTAAACTCTACAGTATTACAGTCAACGCAACCATAGCCTGAGCATTTCATCATTAATGTTAATTTTCCACAGTGAGACGTGAGGAAGAAGAGCTCTCCTTGCTCCTTAATGTCATATTGTGATCACACCTCATGGTGAGCTACAGTAGCTTGAAAATGTCTCATGATCAGTGATGGTTCAAAAATATAATGATGTGAATTTTTAAACTTGTACTTGACTTTTAATTTATTTGCAGTTTGGAACTGTAACAACTTATTTTACATGCAGTCTAATAAACTTTTTGTAGACTTAACTTTGTTTCTGGTTGATGTTTCTTCCACACGGGGCCTCATTTATCAGTTGTGTGTAGAAAAGGTTCTAAATTAGTGTTTAGGACTAAAATTTTAGAATGAGCTTGAGTACAAAAATCCTGATTTATCAAACATGCTTAGGCACAGCTGTAAGCACTTTCTGATAATAAATCTACCTGTTCTAACCTACCCTGCATATTACGGCTCATTTGCATTCAGAAACGCCTCCAATTGACCATATATGGTAGCAGGAAACCCACTATTGCTACATGTTGCAGGTTGAAGGAAATGGCCACTGCATGCGGGTGCACTCTAGTGACGCAGTTTTCAGCTTATTAGGCTGAATTTCTGTAGTGTCCAATCCGCATTGGGCCTAAAGGGGATTGTCCAATAAAATGGCTGGATTTAGACTTTTAAAGAATTCTAAATTACTCAAAGTATAACAGTTAGAAATCTTAAAAGCCATACCAGGAATGTCCTGACTGAGTTGAAAGTTTCTATATCTGATAAGTTGAAGTGGCACAAACAGTGTAGAAGGTAATAAGTGCCAAAGTTTAGTGGATATAGTTTAAGAAAGAGAAACAGGAAGTCAAAAGTCCAATCTGATCTATTTTATTTATAGAGCACTTTTTACAAACAAAATGTTTCCAAAGTGTTGCACATAGAAGTAAAACTAAAAAAAGAAAACAAAATTCAAATGACAAATGAATAATAGATGAATAAAACCACTATGGAATATATTGTAAAATGCTTAATAAAAGACAACAGAGGACCACACATTCAGGCAGAGTTAAAAGCCAGGGAATAAAAGTTAGTCTTGGGACAAGACTGAAAACACTCCATTGTGGGGATGTTCCCTAATTCTTCTTCAGGTTGTCTTGTCACAGATGATTTTATAACCTGTTACACCAATTATTTAAGTGGTCTACCAATAACTCATTAAAATATTTTATTAGAGCGGGGATTCCTAATGTGTGGTGCATGCACCTGCAGGGGTGCGGCCAGGGGTCGTGAGATGAAAACTGTGCTGGTGGTCTGGTGTAATTAATATTAGGTAGGATTAAGTGGGATTTTCCCATACAATAAAAATACGAACAATAAACATTTCCTTTGTTATCCCTTTTACTTTGAATAAAAAAACTATAATTTATTAGAAGAAGCCCGCCGCTGCCTTCTCCTGGAGAATATAACATACAGTACATGTATTAATTCAGGGATGGCCAAGTCCAGTCCTCGAGAGCCCCTATCCTGCAAATTTTAGATGCATCTCTCATCCAACACACCTGAATTACCTCATGCACGTGTCATTCAGCTCTGCAGAGGACTGGTAAGGAACCATTCATTTGAACCAGGTGTGTTGGATATAGTGCAGAACATCTATGGCAAGGTACACCAATGAGGGCCCAGGAGGGACTCAATCCCACAGAGTCCCGTTGAGAGTCGCCCACACTTACCAGTCAGCCAAGGGGATATCTCTTTGAGAGTGTGTGGGATCTAATCCCACCTGGGCCCTCACTGTGTACCATGCCACATTCTGGTGTTGTCGGCAGGATCCATGCGACACTGGTAAACAGTCCATGGATTTGTAATTGGTGGCGTCCTGCGTGGAGCACCAGGACATGCTCGTGGAAACAGGAGTGATGTGACAGTGGGGGGTCCTGTCACTATCCCTCCGATCAATCATGCACCCTGGCTACTTGGCCACAGGGATATCCCTTTGGCTGACTGGTAAGCATGCATGACCCTCACCTGGGAGTCTATGGGATGGAATCCTGCCCAGGCCCACATTGTGTACCTTGACACACATGAGATAATCCACATGTAACCCGTAAGACACGACTGCTGTGAGCTTTAACTCCAGCATCTGAACGTTAGATATGTGGGAGTGATGGCACAGAGGAAAGCAGCTGGTAAAAGTATTGTCTGTTTATATGAACTGATCTGATATTTTTTTGTAATAGGAAACTGTGTTACCATTCCTGGCTGTGTTCAGTTCTCTCAGATGGAGATGCTTTTTCCTCAGTGAAGCGTTAATACTTTTTATTTCCTGTAACTCTTGTTGGGAAGGTCTTACTGAGTTGCTGAGCTCTGCAGAGCCCACAGGCTACAGCACACGCATGCATATTTATGTGTTTACACAGTGTTTGCTGTCTGAGTTGTAAAGTCTTGCTGGATCAGTTGACCCAGTGACTTCAGATGTCCTCTGCAGTCATCCTCAACACTGTCCCAGAGGGACACAAACTCAGCACTAAGCATCTGTTTTCAATGACAATTTCTCCTTTACCTGTGTACAACCCCTGGTGAACATTTAGGAATTTGGCAGATGTTCATGTTCATTCAAGTCTCTTTAATTTTTTTCTAAATGAATCGACATCTATTCTAAAATTTTAAAGCGTATGCAGAACACTTCAGTGGTTCATTTTAGCGGTTTCATTGTTTGTAGTAAAAATAAAAAACATATTAGAAAATGATTAATGACACTTAAGCTTTCTTTAGTATTTCTACATAAAGCTTCAGGTTACATTTGGATATTAATTCATCTATCAATCAATCTGATCCAATATGAGATATTTTTCAGAGCCAGAGTATATGAAGTCACCCTTGGAGTTATTTCTCTGTCCAGCAATAACTTCAGAAAGAATTTGAGCACAATCCCCCGTAGCAAGGCTTTAACTTAGCCATGAAGAAACATCAACTTTTTCCCTTTTAAATCAATTTTGAGAGAACTTGTGTTCTTGGGGATGTTGTCCTGCTGCATGTCACACTTTCTTTTAGATACGGTTCAAGTGCAAATGACCTGTGATAGAGACTTAAAAAAAAAAAAAAAGTCATGACAGGCATTTGTAAAAGACAAACAATCCCACCCAGATACTCAAACTGAGCAAACCCATAAAGACTGGCTGACTTTTCAAAACTCAGAACAGACATTTAAACAATTCTATAATTACTACACTGTGCCAGGGATCTGCACTCTTCTATAATTCATGTTGTTAGACAAGGTGAAAGTGAAACCAGCCAATTCTGTACTGCACTGCAAACAACCAAGAGGGGAAAATAATAAAACTATTTACATATATATATATATATATATATATATTAGGGGTGCAACAATACATGTATTTGTATCAAACTGTTCAATACAGGTGTGTATCGAACCGTGACCACCATGTATTAAATATCGAACTTTACAGAATTTTAAATTTATTTTATCAACTTGTGTTCTGACGATGAGCTCTGTGTTGAACAACTCAGTGGATCTGCATTCGATTACATTCAGATCTGGTGTTTGGAACTACTTTGGTTTTCATGTCAAGTGACCCTGATGGTAAGCTGTTGTGGACAAAAGCACAATGGGCAAAAAAAAAAAAAAAAGGCATGAAAATCTGTTGTTCTTATTGAAAATGTATCGAGCCGTGACACTTTGTATTGAACAGAACTGGACCGTGAATTATTTTGCACCCCTAGTATATATATACATACATATACATATATATATATATATATATATATATATATATATATATATATATATTTACACTTACATGTTTAAAGCAGCCTTTTAACATTTTAACAATCAAAGCAAACCATCATGTTTTCGTTTGTTTCTATGTCAGTGTGTCCACCAGCGTCCCTGACAGTGTCCATGTCACCATGTAACTCGACACAGTATTGTGTCGTTCTGAGGGAGCTGATCGCTCAGTCTGCCTGTCCCCTGTACCCATAAACTGCCAGCTGCACCATGAGAGCTAAAGCCTCAGACATGCACAGTAAGGACTGTGTCAAAGTGGCTGTCAGGGTGCGACCGTTCAACAAGGTCAGTGGTTATTCATCTATTTCTAATTTAACTGATTTCTCTGCATATGTATGTAAATAACAAGGTGTAATCCTGTTTCACCTCCCAAAAGACAGGATACTGTGTTAGATGTAAACAGATGATTCATTGTAAATCATGTTATATTTGTCTAAAATAAGAAAAAGGCAGTAGAAAAGAAAGTGGCTTGTTTATTATCATGTTGTATCAAATTTTATTTAAATAACAATCTGCAAATACTGAGAAACCAATTCAATTAATTGCAGCAATTTTAAAAGTGATTTTTTTTTCTCCCTATTTCATTGATATTGGATTTCAGCTTACGAATAATTTAAGGCTCCATATGTTTACTTTTATAATGCAGCTAATATTTTCTATAAGAGACAAGTGTGGAGTACAGACAGATCAATTGCACTCCTGCACTCCAGACATGGTTTTACATTGCCTTGCTGCAATAAAAGCTTTTTCATGGCAGGCTTTAGCATTAATATTTTCCTGTTTAGAGAACTAAAGCGATACACCTGGCACGTGGCACATTTATGTCAGTTCTAACTTACATAGGTCACATGTTATATTGTCAACAAGTGCCAATTACCAGGTCAACACACTGTGCTGATGCCATTAATGAGCTCATTTTACTTCCATTTCTAAATGTCAGTCACATTTTGTCCCCATCTTGAGTTTGTGTGAAAGTAGCAGAACTGCTGCACAAACCAGCAGCAGCAGCTCTTAAGTGTCCTTCCTCATGTACATCCTGCTTGGGAAAATTTCTGATTTCCTCTGAGGTTCTGCAGGAGGTCTGGTTAAATTGTATAACGCTGAAGTTTTTATATCTTATTGACTAATGTTTTGCATCCCTCTGGTAACCTGGCAACCAAGTGTAACAGCATTCTTTCAGTTGCTGCAAGACTCTTAATCCCATTGCTTTTCTGTGTCAGTGTGTCATACCTTTCACATTCTTGTTCACCCATATGGTTTTTCTCCTCAAGGCTTATTAGGAATGACTGTTGTTTAAATGGGAAACCAAAAACTTGGTGCAAATTGAGACCACTTTGGCTAAAACTTTGAAATCCTGCATTGAATTTTGTTGAAGATTATGTGCATTATTAAAACATTTAACAGTTGTAAAAATACATCATTGTTGTATTGACAACAAATATTTACTTCATGTTTTCTGATCCTAAAATCCACTGAAACTATTGGGGTGGATCTCATTTGAAACAGGTGAGATACAGTTTCTTTTAGTTATGCCACTGTTTCAGAGTGATTTCTACGGTGTGATGCTGAGACTCCTGTAAAGGTAGCATCCTCCTCCTCACAGAGAGAGAGGGATGCAGGCAGCCACTGTATCGTCTCCATGGTGTCAACCTCCATCAGCATCCAGGACCCGCGTGACTCTCAGAACCGACGGTCGTTCTGTTTTGATTATGCCTACTGGTCCCACAGTGGCTTTACAAGAGACCACAGTGGCCTGTACATTCCTGAAGAGCCGGGAGGACGATACGCTGACCAGGTTAGCTATGAAACAACATGTTAGAACAGATATATATACTCAAACAAAAACCATGAACTTAATAAACAGTTTTAAATAGTATTCTATTTAAAGGAAAGTGTGTAAGAAATAATGAGAATGTGGGGAAGGAGGGGTATTGAAAAAAAAAATGTTTTCTTAAAAAAAAATAAATAAAAAACTAATTTTTGTAGATAATGGGTGGTAGGAGGAAAAAATAATCCAGAAAAAAAAAAAAATTAATAGAGGGGTTTAGGTAAAGTTAAGAATGGATAAAGAATAAATAATTTTAAAAACTTTTAAAAAATACATAACTTATACCAAACAGATCTCTAACTCAAAATAAGAAAGAGGATGCAGGATGTAGAAGTTCAGAGTTCACAAATTAACATAAATTAAATGAGAGAGAAGGGAAGAGAAGAAGGGAAGAAGAAAGAAGGAAGCCTCAGGTATGGCACATCCGGCATAAAGAAAGAAAAAACAAAAAAAAAAAAAAAAAAAGAAGAATTAAGAATTAAGAAAACATAAAAAAAAATATAATAAATTTATTTTATTTCCTTCTCTCTTGGTTAGTTCAGGACTGCTCACACAGAAAAGATCTAAATTGATTATAATTGGTTAGTAGGTACATTGTAGACCTATGTGTTAGCAGTTCATGATAAACAGTATCATTTATTAGGACAGAGTGTTCCAGGATCTGGGAGAAGGAATACTGAAGAATGCACTTCAGGTAGTAACACAGCATGCTCCACTTGATCATCTAAAAGGCATCATAACATAATGCTCAAACTGTCCTAACAACATCCGCAGGGTTACAATGCCACATTGTTAGCATATGGACAGACCGGCTCTGGGAAGAGTTACTCTATGATGGGCTACGGGCCTAACAAGGGCCTGGTTCCTAAACTCTGTGACCGACTGTTTCAGGCCATCAGAGAAAACCAAGAAAACAGACAATGTCAGGTAAACAAGACACAAGACGTCATCAGACTCTCACCTTCGTGGATGCATGAAATCAGTGCAGTTTGGCTTTGTGTCTGCCATCAAGAGCAGATGAATTCCTTGAAACTAAGTAGGAAAGTAGGATATTGGCAAAAGAGGAGTTAAATTAATTTGAATTTGTATGTGTTGATTTTGATTTCTTCTGGTAAAATTGCAACATATTGCATCAACCCTGGTGGAAGAAGCACTCTCCAAATGCTGCTCTGGTATCTCTTGATGCTGTAGTTTAACAATGGAAAATATCCTAAATGTGTTTGTTGTTGACTCGTCTACAGGTCTTTTTCAGTATGCTGGAAATCTATAATGAGCAGGTAACAGCAGAAACTAATTATATTCAGTCTTCTGGTAAAATCTATCTCATATTTTTATTTGTGTAACACTTCTTATGGTCACTTCTGTTGATAACTCCTCAGCTTCTGCTACTGTGTCTTTTTTCTTTATCGAGGTGGTTGACCTGCTGTCTCGGGGGTCTCGTACTCCATGTGGACTTCGAGTCAGAGAGGAGCAGCAAAGAGGCTTCTATGTAGAAGGTCTCCGTACAATCCCCTGTGAGAGTGCACCACAGGTAAAAAAAAAAACAAACAAAAAAACCCTAATACACCAATAAATACATCCAAATCAGCTTTTTCAGGTGGAGGATGGCTTTGGTTAGTAGGTGCATTGTAGACCTACAGTATGTCACCAGCAATGTTTTTGTAGGTGGAGCAGTTGATGGAGCAGGGTACCAGGACCCGAACCACAGCTGCCACTCACATGAACGCCAACAGCAGTCGCTCACACATGCTCATTATCCTCCAGCTCAAACAGGTAATCACATGCTCATGCTTTCCCAATTTGGGTTTGGGAGATTTTTGAAAAAAATCGCACAGCTAATTTAGGAAAATCCGGTTTAATCAGATTTTTCTTTAAAAGATTGATGTCATCAAGTCCTTTTTTCCCTAAACCACATGTATGCCTGTTTGAACAAAATCTGCTAACTAAAAAGAACAAAAAGCAATCTCATTTTCTTTGACTCAAGATGTGCTGTATTTCTCGTTGATATTGTGGCTTGAAATTAATTGATAGCATTTATTTAAATGGCTTCAATCTACTGTCAGATTTTTTCAAAGGAAAGCATCACAAAGCAGTCTAACATCAATCTGGTGGACCTGGCTGGCAGCGAGCGTCAGCGGTCATCAGGGTCGGAAGCTGACAGACTCAAAGAGGGCACGGCCATCAACCTGAGCCTCACCACCCTGGGGAACGTCATCAGGTTGGCCTGCTGCTTAGCCGAGCTTGGTTTCCATGTGCTTTGGTTGAACAGTGTCCTCATGTCTCCTCCAGCTCTCTGGCTGACATGGCGGTGGGGAAGAAGGTCGTCCATATTCCTTACAGAGACTCAGTTCTCACCAAGTTGCTGCAGTCTGCACTGGGAGGCAACAGCCGCACAGTCATGGTGACATTCTTTAGAAACTATGTACACTTGTGTTACCTTAGTAGAAATAAACAGTTGAATGAATTTATTGATCATTTGGCATTAATGTCCAAGATTGCAACATTGAGCCCTGCTGATATCTGCTACGAAGAGTCTCTCTCTACCCTGCGCTATGCTGAGAGGTACAGTAGCTCTATCATACACAAAACTATTGTGTCTTTTATTTAGTGATATTCAGATACATTGCCCCTGTCTCCTTTTCCTTTGATTGCACGGTTTGATCAGTTTTTCAGTAACCTTGACTTAGTTCGAACTAGTTTTAAGTCCTTGTCCTTCTACCTTCTTCCATATCTTCAGAGCTAAGCGCATCCAGAACCGGGCAGTGGTGAATGAGAGCCCCACTGAGCGTCTCATTAAAGAGCTGAAGGCAGAGAACGCCAGACTGCTGCAGCGACTGAGCCGAATGGGCCAGGAGGGGCGCAGAGCCAACGACGAGACCAGTAAGGATCAAACTGTTTGAGCTACAGCAGGCAGAACAGGATTCAGCAGGTCAAAGGTCATCACGTGTGTTTGTATTCAGAGGAACTTCGTCAGCTGCTGACTCACAATGAGCTCCAGATCCGAGCCATTCAGACACTGTGGGAACAACATCTGCAAGAAGCACTGAAAGACTGGGAGCAGCAGTATGCCACCATCACACAGGTATAAATACTGCAGCTTCAAATTAGCACAGAATAAGTAGATATTTTTCAGTTCTCAGTCATTCTTTCCTGTCTCTTCCTGCCATTTGTAAAGTTCCCGTCCCTCTCTCTCACTGTCAGGAGAGGAGGATGATGCAGATGCATCCGTACATCCTGAACATCAATGAGGATGCCCAGCTGTCAGGGGTGGTGAAGCTCTTCATTCAAGAGGGTCAGTTTTTCTCTGTGATAGAAAATATATGGCTTTCATGCTGAAGCTCAGCTAAGCTTTTAGAGAAAGGTGATGAAAGGGAATCACAGATCAGTTTCTGTAGATTTCAGGCTTTTTATTACAGCTCTGATTTTGACCAAGCTCAGATTCTGAACAGTGATATCACTTTATGGACACAGGTTTGTACAGCTTTTTGGTCTTCTAGGTGAGTGGGACATTGGACTGTGTGACTCCTCCCCAAGATCCATCTCTATCAAAGGCTTAGGGTAAGATTTTATTGTTATTGTTACATTTTGAAAATATACAACAAAAACAAGCACAGTTAAGTGATAACAGAGACCTAAGACATAGATATGTGAGATTCCATGAATTTATGCATTTGACTGAAGAAAAACATTTCTTTACACATAAACGTGTGTGGGTGTGTGTTGATGCACCAGCATCCAGGAGCGTCATGCTGTGTTCAGGAATGAACAGCGCCGGGTAACTCTGACTCCTCTGGCGGGGTCAAAGGTAATCATCAATGGGAACGCCGTCTCCCAGACAACTGAGCTGCAGCATCTGGTGGGTCTTTGCAGATAAAACAACTGAGACACAACTGTGTTACATGCAACTAAAATGCACATACACAACAAATTTTCCTCAGGATCGTCTTATCCTTGGTTCCAACTCTACCTACCTGCTCATTGGTTATCCATCTGAGAGGGGCGGGGATGACTGGAGCCGCTATGATTACGATTATTTCCAGTCTGAGCTGGCTGCTGCTGAGGGCATCCATCTGGGTGAGTGTGAGGAGAAGGAGGCTGATCTTGCAGAGAATGTGTTGGGTGTTATTCATCTGTTTGTGATTAGGTGAGTCCAGTGCGGGGTGCAGTCAGACAGATCCCAGTCTGCTGGCCGTCTTCTACGATTACATCAAACTGATGCCCATGGTGGCCGAGGCCAACCAGATGAGCCAGGAACTGAGCAAGGTAAACATCCTGCTGCCTTTGATGGCAACTAAGTTTGCAAATCACATAACACCGATACATTTCTGGTTTCGATGGTTTTATGTGACCGCTGTATTTACAGGAAGTGGAATTTAGGCTTGAGATCAAGAATTTGGCACTTTCAGACTCTAAAGGTCATGATCTGCAGAAAGACATTGTTATTAGAGTCACCTCTAAAGTAAGCAAACAGGTATGTCAGTCAGACTACCTTAACATGCACACAAACTCTTAAGTTGTCAGTATTTTAGTTCTTGCGTCTGCTCCTCAGGTTTGGATGTGGTCCAAGGCCAAATTTGTCAACCGCAAGTTTCTGATGGAGGAAGTCTACCAGCAGTACCAGACTAAGCAGAATAGTGACAACGTTAGTAGAAAGATTATTTCTCATGTTTATTTGTAATGTAGCTGTTTTTGTTGGTTGTTTTTGCTGTTTAATAATGTTGAAAACTAACTGTACCAAGTACAAATAGTCATAACACAAAACTTGCAGGGAAAAAACTCATATACAGTATATATTATTATGTTTTTGTTGGTTTTAATTATGTTTGAGAGTTTGTGCATTAACAGCAGTTAAGTTTGCATTTAATGAGCTATCTTTGCTTCCTGTGGTCAGAGAGCTGATGGAGTGTCGGCTGTTACATTATCCAGAGACAAAGACCCGTTCTGGGATCCAGTTGAGCCTCTGCTCCTGGGCACCGCTCACCTCTGGCTTCAATCTTTAGCCTTCCGAATCCCGCTAGAAGAGCAATTAGAGGTACTTAAATCTGTTAATCACACACACCCATCAAACCATTTATTCCTATGACCAGCTGATGATCTTCATCTACAGGTGCTGGGTTCAGAGGGCACAGAGGAGGCCATTCTACAAGCCCAGCTGGTCCCCTGTACTTCCACTGGACTGTATGAAATACACACACTTAAACACATCTTTGTATGCCTTCTAATTCACAGGGGGGGTTCAGTAACTAAGCACTGCCCTTTTTCCAGCCCTCTGGGTGAGGACGACATCCTGATTGACCCTTGTGAGATAATCGGTAGACGAATGGACTTCCAGCTGGTCTTGGATCAGTGTTGTGGGGTTCGCTGGATCATGGAGGCCCGCAATCGAGGAGTTCAGATTGGGTAAGGCACGTGTGGCTCATCCAGGAGGCTGCAGGACCACATGAAGGGAGGTTGAGAGCTCAGTGAAGTACGGCCCAGAATCAGTGGGGAGTTTGTTTTGAGACAAGCAGGCTGATACATTCTGACATCATTTCATCTTTCTGCATATGTTAGTTTTAGGTTATTTGACTGTGGCCAGCCTCTCTACACTCCAGCAGTGTGGCATAACGTCAATCCTCTGTTGGACCATCGGGTTCACTTTGCCTCTCTCCACACCTCCCAGCGCCTGCTGGATTACCTGCAGAGCAGCGCTGTGGTGCTGGAGCTCTGGGGCCTCCAAGGTGAGGATGGAGTCATGGATGATAGTTGAAAGTCCTCCAGTTACTGCAAAAGTGACTAGAATTTGGTAAGATTATTAGACGTTGGGTTTCTGTCTCAGAGGGCTGCACTCACCTGAAGTCATCTCTGGAAGCAGTGAGGATGACTACAGAGGGCATCTTTATCATCGACAACTCAGGTCCACCAGAAGCTTCTGTGAGTTTAATCCTTCACTGTGACTTCCAGTCCAGCAAAATGAAAATGTATCAAAGCAGAAGTGAACCTGTTTTTCTGCTTGCTGTGGCATTAAATGCTTCTTACCTGCTTTGTTTTCGGAGATGGTGAAAAATCCAGATATCATCATTAAATGCAGAGATTTTACTACTTAAATACCAAACACAGAGTAAACATCAATATGCATGTGTGTTGCAGCATGTGGACTCTGCAGAGCTCAGCTGCTCGGTAAGAGCTCTCCAACAAGACTTAGAAGAACTGAAAAGTGTTAACGCATCACTGAGGAAAGAAAATCATAGTCTGAGAGAACAACTGAACACAGCCAGGAACGGTGACTGAAACAAACATGATTACCTCTCAGTTTCCACCAACAGGCTGTCATTTTAACTGCTGCTTTCTTCTGCACCATCACATCCCCCCCCCCCCCCTTGGTTTTAGCTGGTGAGGGTGGGCGCAGCCGGTCAGTACGTCCCAGCTGTGATGCAGAGTTTGCTCGAGCTCTGAAGGTTTTCTACCACAGCATGACCTCAATAAGGGGTCAGCTGCAGCGCCTGCGCAGACACAGGCCCAGTGTAAGTATCCATGGCTGTCCGGAGTACTGGCAACAAAAAGGTCCAAACTTATCGAGACTAAAGTCACAATGTCGCTAATTATTTCAGTAATGCAGAAATTAGTCTATTAGCTGTTTCTTTGTGTTTTATTAAGTTGCTGGTAATAGTTTAACTGGTAGGGTTGTTTTTTATAAATGGAATATCTGATGTGCTGCATGATAAACTGCTGCATATGTGTTGTGTTTTTGTTCTCTAGGAGGAGTCGGACCTGCTCGGGCTCAGACTGTTTGTAGATGAGCAAAGTCGTCTGTTGAGGGATTTCTCAGAGCAGCTGGAACTGAGCGTCTCAACACTCAAACAAGACGTGGCTGCTATAGTCCGGCGCAAACGGGAGAGATCAGGAATCTGGTCTTGAAAAGACCAGAAGGATAACCTGGTTCTTTATTTCTAAGCACTATTATTGGTGCGGAGAACATGGAACAGCTGAGTTACTGATAAAAAGTTAGTTTGCACATTTTCTCTAATGGATCCACCATTAGTAATGTGCAACAGAGATCACTTCTATCTTCTGAGTTGGGTTTTATCACCATCTCCAGCTGGGAGCATTAGTCAGCCAGAAACAAAGTGAAGTCTACAAACCTGTTTTAGACTGAGTGTAAAAGAAGGTGTTGTTAATACAATAAAATATTTTAATTTAAAAAAAAACATGTCTTTAGTCAAAAATAAAAAAGTTACATCTTGTGTAGCCAATGGCACGAGGGGTTCTAGCTTTAAAGTAGTTGCATGAAGGGGTCCTTGAGGAAAATATGCTGGGAACCACTGGATTAAAGGATACTGAACTGAAAAAGTTTCATTTAAAAACTGGCTTGGACAAACGGCTACTTCAGAGATTTCATTGTCAGCAGTTCAGGTGAAATTATACAGTGAATCAGAAATTCTTCACAAGGTGCTGAAATCATCTCAGTCTTCTTCTGTGAAACTGTTTATTTGCAGGTTTCATTTCCAGCAATGAAGAAACAAAGGAAACTAATCATTCTCTACCTGTTTAAATTAACTTTTAATCCAGCAGCTAATTAAATATACATGTTATAAAAGTAAACCCTTACATTTTTTAAGCCGTGGTTTTTGACGTGTAATAAACTCTAATAAACACTATTTTGTACTTGTGAATAATACTTATTGTAGAATGATGAACACCAGATTGTGTGGAAATAGTCCTGTGAGCCTTTCTTTACTGTAGGATCATTGCTGAGGTTTCTCCTCCTGGCGCTGTGCTTAAACATCTGAATCCTCCAGACCAGCAAACAGGCAAAGTTGGATTTAACTGAGCAATGACTGCTTCACACCACTGAAGATATGGCGTGAAGGTGCTGATCAGCAGCACCTTCTCAATTCTTTTTTTTTTTTTTTAAACAAATTGCTTCAACATTTTAGCTTTGCTCCGATTAAGCAACGGCCATCTGTTATGAGTGTTGTCTGTTTTCTACTTATTCACTTTGTAAGGATTAAATATCCTTCAATGTTCCACCTGATGTAAGAGAAACCTTTGCAAGATGATGCCTGTGGTTTAAAAACAAAGATCATTTTAAAATTTAATGATCACTGTTTTCTAATATATAAAGAAACAATGTGCTCTTTTTTTGTTGGGCAAGTCTAACTGATAAGGCTGGTTTCACTTTCACCTAATCCAGCATTATAAATTATTGAGACGACCTGGCCCAGTCGCATTTATACAGCTTTTTGGGCCACATTTATGTCCACATTTTCGTGACTTTCAAAGGCACTGCACTATCTAAAACCTGCTCTGATGTTCAAACCGTTCTTTTTTTAATACTAGAAGCTGTAAAGAAAATGATTGAAGGTTTGATCCCATCAGGATGTCTCAGCTACCTGAGGAGGATAATTTGAGGCTTGCATCTCTTCAGAAGTCGGCTGCACACCTGAACAAAGAGTACGATATTACCTTACACACACACACACACACACACCACAAAACAAACAACCATGCACTTAAGACAGTAAAGAGAAGTGAGTCAATCACTTAAGGCAGGAGGTAGGTTTTCAAGCTTTGCCGTATTTATCAAAGATCCGTCATCAAAAATAAGACATTCTACATACATTCATCAGAAAATAGCCTGTCTCAGATGGGGGTCGCCATAAAATCAATTAAAACAATTCTATGAACATGTCCCAAATTAAGTTTGATGTGCGAATTGCTGTGCAAGATTTTATTCTTTAATACTTTATGTCCCTACAATGTACAACTACACCCACATCTGCAAACAGTGCCACCTTCCAAACATAAGACAACCCAAATCAAGTTCAATTTTAAGACTATGGCATAGGCAATCTGATCAGATAATCCACTGAATTCAATGCATCCAAAAGACATTTAAAAATCAAAATCAACATCATTCTTTAAGATTTATTTATTAACTTTATTTAGAACATAGCAAAGGACTATATACAAATCTAGCAGTAGAAATACATCTCTGCCGGTTTGTTGCTTTTCCTCTTAAATAGAAAAAACAGCAGGCCTTAAAACTTTAAAGGTTAACAGCAACAACAACAAAAAACTAAAATTAAAAAAAGAGAATGTAAATAAAACCTCTTAATGAGGCAGGTTCAGTCCAGTCTGATTTTATTAATGGGAGCCTTTAAAATCCCACATTGATTGCTTTTCCTTGTGCCATCCTGTGTCCAGAAATCAAGACGAGAATCGTCGTAAAATGTCCAACACGAAATGGCTGCAGATATGATGTCACGTGAAATCAAGTTAGCAGGAGGGGGAAATGTAAACTCCAAAAATAAAATCATCTTTATCACACTGCAGTTCAACAGCGTGTTTTGTCCCAAAAAATATATTTTCCTGCTCATCTTGCTTCCATTTTAGTTTCAGCAGAGAAGTCAATATACAAACCGTGGTGCTGGGAGGCGGTAGAGGAGGCAAAGCCGTGAGTCCAGGTACACTTTTCTGTTTATCTGACAGCTCAGGTCTGAGTTTGGCTGTCTGAGGAGGTTGGTGTTGGTTTTAACCAGCAAACCTCATAGTTTCCTTCTCCGAGTGACAGGTTTTGTGAAAACAGTGTCCATTACTCGTTTGCGTCGCAGGTTCCTGCTGGTGGTCGGTGCCTCTCCATCTTTAATCCTGCTTAGAGCTCTTGGGATTGGATTGGCTGGACTGGGCAGGGGGGAGATCACATCCACCTCTGCGATGGGAAGAGGTTTCGAAACAGCTTTGGATCTGATAATGAAACAGGGAAAGAGAAAGGATGAGACTCACACTTTGTGAGCAGAAAGCATCCCAAATGTATTTGTTCTCTAGAAAATTCTTACTTGGCTGTTTGTTTGCCTGTTTTTCTGGGTTTAGAAACACCCGTTTCCTTCTCCACATCCAAGTGATCTTCCTCTGAAGAGATTTTATCCTGAAGGAAAACAAACATAATTAGAAAAATAAGATTAACACTTCCCTGATCATTTCTCCTCCTCTTGAAAGCTTCTTTAAACCAGTCTGAAGAACAAGATGAATGATGGGAAAACAAACAAAACATCTTTCCAACAGATGACCATCACCACTCTGGTCTTTAGAGGTTAGAGAATCTGACCTACCCGAGGATCATCCTTGACTCTACTCCGGCTGCGCGTCACAGGTGCCTCAAACTCTTCACTTGGTTCAGGAGACTCTTCTCTGTGAGCTGAAACCAAGGTGTCAACAGGGTCAAAACCAGCACAGAAACATGAAAGAAAGAAAAAAGAAAGAAAGAACAAAAGACAAAAAAAGCACATATCATCCTGATTTCCGCTTACCCCTCGTTCGTCGTCTTCGTGAGGACGAGTAGATGACAGAATGCTCCCCTGGACTGGATTCATCCTCTTTAAGCGCCAGGCTGTCTGTCACAGGAGGCGGAGGTGAAGCCTGCTCCACTGATGATTTTGAGCGCCTCCTGCTGGTTCTCTCCATCGTTGCTGCAACAGCACCTACGTTTCATAGATTACATGTTTACATACAGATAGACTGAAGTCCATAAATGGCATAATGTAGCTCAATTATTTAAACCACCAGATAGATTTGATTGCCTAGATTGACAGAAGCTTGTCATCAATACATACTGATGACATCCACACTGACACAGCTCTTCTCTATTTAATGCTTTCTTTAGCTCAGCATGGTTGCGCTCGTACCTTCTTGTTTTTCTTCTTCATCCTTTAGTCTCTTGATGAGAGCATCTGCAACAGGGGTTTCAGAATCCACTTCTAATGGCGAATCCAGCAGAGGAAGGTCTTCCTCAGGATGATCCCAAAGTTTGCTTCTCGTTGGACGACGTGAGCCGGTTTGACCAGCATTTCTATTGAGTTCAGACTCCAGCAGATCTTCAGTTTCTTTCACGTTTTCGCTAGCTGTATCACCTCTAGTCTTCTTTGTGCTCTGAGGGAGGGATACAGGAACCAGTTTCACCTGAGGGTTTTAAATGTTATCAGTGAATGATGGATGATCAGACTGTGACATGGAAAAACATACACGGCATGCATGACAACGAGATGAAAATTATAGACAAAAAAGTGTTAAAAATATTTAACAATAAGTTCATCAAGATAAATGAAAAAACAACAGATGCAGCAACATGATCTGTTTAGCTTGTTGGTGTTGATTAAATGATCTGTTCTTTTTTCTAATCAAAGACATCGTTCAGCGCAGAAACCAGCAAGTTCACCTCCTGAATCCTTACCTGTGGATACATATTGAGGGTAATGTGGCTGGACTGTCTGGTTGTCCTCACAGGAATGGAACTTGGCGACTTTCTGTCCTCGTCTTCTTCCAGCAGGGCTGGCACAGACTCTGGTCGCTCCGTCTTCGTCCTTCTGGAGCTGCGTTGTACAGGACGGGCAGGAGACTTGTCCTGTTCCTTTTCCTCTGCCACCATCTCCAGTGGTGTTGGCTCCACTGCACTGCTGTTCATCTTTCGGTTGGACCTCCTAGGAGTCTTTACTTGAGTGGTCCTGCTTTTGGATGGGATAGGCATCTTCGAAGCGCTTCGCTGTCCAGCTTTTGGTTCCACAACCTCATCTTCTTGGTTCTCCTCGTCTTTGATTTCAGTCTGTGCAGCTGCAGACGTCTCCCCACCATCACTTTGCAGCCTCTGGCTGGACCTTGTTGCTGTGGCCCTCTGTGAACGTCTCGCTGGAGAAGTGGCCTTGGAGACTGATACCACTGACGTGTCATTATCCGTGACCTCCAGCTCTTCAACCTCCTCTTTGGGAGGATCTGGTTGGGTTCTGCGGGTACTTCTTTTAGGTGTGCTGGTCTGGACCTTGGTTTCTTTAACTCCTTTACCTTTTCTAGAAATACGACTCTGTGAGGCAGCAGCTGGAGAGCCTCTTGTGTCAGCAGTTCCACCCTCATCTGGCTCATCTTCTGCTTCAGGCAGAGGAGAGATAAATGTTACAGTCCTACCTCTGGTCATCCTCCGTGTTGGGGTAGAAGGTGCCTTCTTTCTTTGAGAGCTGGGTGTCTGTGGTACTGGCCGTTTGTCTGGCTGGCTATCTGAACACAAAACCTGCTGCACAGATTTCTCTTCTTCAGCATCTTCTTGTCTAACAGTCTCACCCGTTTCCTCCGCTGACTTTATTTTTGCCACTTCTGATTCTCGGTGGTCCAGCTGCTGCTCCTCTTCCTCCTCAACAGCAGGCTCCATCTCTTCAATAAGGGCAGTCTCTGTGGTTAAATCAACAGATGCATTATCTTCAGGCTCCTGTGGTTCGTCAGGATTCTGCAGCTCCTCAGGATTCTCAAGCTCTTCAAGCTCCTGAGGCTCTGCAGGCTTTTGTTGCTCCTGAAGTTCCTGCAGCTCCTCAGAATTTTGTTGCTTCTGTAGCTCCTCGGGCTTCTCAGGCTCTTGCAGCTCTTCAGGATTCTGCTGCTCCTCAACTTCCTGCAGCTCCTCACACTTCTGATGCTCAAGCTCCTGCTGCTCTTCAGGCTTTTGTTGCTCTTCAACTTCCTCCAGCTCCTCAGACTTTTGCAGCTCAAAATTCAGGAGCTCTTCAGGCTTTTGCTCTTCCTCCATTTCCTGCAGCTCTTCAGGTTTCTGCTCTTCCTCCATTTCCTGCAGCTCTTCAGGTTTCTGCTCTTCCTCCATTTCCTGGAGCTCTTCAGGTTTTTCTTCTTCCTCCGTTTCTTGCAGCTCTTCATGTTTCTGCTCTTCCTCTGTTTCCTGGAGCTCTTCAGGTTTTTCTTCTTCCTCAGTTTCCCGGAGCTCTTCATGTTTCTGCTCTTCCTCAGTTTCCCGGAGCTCTTCGGGTTTCTGCTCTTCCTCCGTTTCCTGGAGCGATTCAGGTTTTTCTTCTTCCTCAGTTTCCTGGAGCTCTTCAGGTTTTTCTTCTTCCTCCGTTTCCTGCAGCTCTTCAGGTTTCTGCTGCTCCTCAAGCGCCTCCAGCTCTGCAGGCACCACTTGCTCTAGTGGCACCTCCTGCTCCTCAGGAGGAGCTGGCTTTTCCTGGTCTCTCATCTCTTCATCAACAACCTCTTTCGTTGCCACAGTCTCCTCATCTTTCTCAGCCGGTGGAAGTTCTTCAGCTGAAGTTGGCACAGAGACTGACAGTGCAGCAGATTCATGCTCTTCAGGCAGCGTTTCTAACTCTACGTCTTTTTGCTCCGTAGCTTCTTCTGTCTCCTGTTCAGTTGCAGTGTATTCATTCTGCAAGTCTGTTTCAAGCTGGACAAGTTCTGTCTTTGATTCGTCAATGTTTTCATCCAAGGTCTGCATCTCTGTTCCTTTGTCCTCTTGTACATTTTCTCCAGAGAGAGAAGTATTCTGGTCATCTGCACTCAAAGGAATAATTTCAGCTTTGGCCAAAACTTCATCACTAATGTCCACTACTTGAGGCTGGAGGGAAGGGTCAGATGACTGAAGATTATTCTCATCAGGCGGAGTGTGCGCCTCATTAAGACCATCCTCCATATCCAGCATCAGAGAGAAGCTGTGATGGGTTTCAGACTGCAGGTCACCTGCCACGACAGCTTGCTGCAGCTCAGGAAGGCACAGCTGTGCACCGTCAGCCAGGCTGTGTTGTCCCTCCACCAGCTCCAGTGGTACCAGAAGAGTGGTAGAAGGTTTGAGCTCCACGTATGACTCCTGCTCCGCATCCTCATCTAGATCCATTCCTCCATCATCCGTCCCCAGTCTCACCATCACCACCTCACCCTCCATGTCATCCTCCACCATCTGTAAAGAGGCAAAACATAAGATTGTGAAATATCTTACAGCAAAATATAGTACTGTAACACACGTAATTACACCATTACAGTACAGTGCTAAAGTCATAGCTTAGTAAAATTATTTCTTTAAATATCTACAAATCAGCTAAGAGACTGACTGCCTCAGGTCTTCGGCTGTTACCTTTAAATCTGCTCCAGGTGTGATCAGAGAGAATGCGGCGGCCTCGTCCTCTGACAGACCGGGCAGGAAGTGTGTGTGTCCCTGCTGCACGAAGACTGAGCTGGGCTGAAGGGGCGGCAGTCTCCCATTTCCCTTCACCTCATCAATGATCTCCACTTCACTACCAGAGTCTTCTTCTTCTTCTTCTCCCTCCTCCTCCTCCCCTTCTTCTTCCTCTTCCTCCTCACCCACCTCTTCCTCAGCTTCATCAGATGACTCTTCCTCCTCCTCCTCCTCTTCGTCATCATCCTCTTCCTCAGAGGTAGGACTAGAAAGCTCTTCACTATCATTGACACTTACGACAGCTGAGAGACAGCAGGAAGAGAAGTGGAGGATGAGTGAAGACTGGAACATCATTAGCACCACTGTTCATGTACGTGTGTGTGTAATTGGCCTCACAGTGGGAATCTGTGCCCGTTAGCTCTGAGGATGTCACGGAGGCAGTAGATTTTTGGGTGGTGAAGGCCTGAGGAGCTTCAGCAGTAGCGTCTTCCTCCTCTTCATCCTCACCTAACACCTCACTGACAGAGAGACAGAGAGAGAATGATAGCAATTTTTAACACGTCAAACACAAAAGCTTATGAAACATCTTCACAACTACATTATAAAACAAACCCATATATGTAGCTCTGCCGTATAATGGTGACTCATTGAATTGTTGACTGAACTATTACATCAGTGTGACGCTGGGGACTATAAGAATTGTTTAAATTAAGACATTCTCTGTGGGAAATACTTGTGCATCCAAACATAGCAATGTTATCTGAACAAAAGATGTCCTTAAATTACTTCAATGTTTTACTTCAAATTACACTGTAGTTCCTAAAAATCATGATTTTATTTGTGTGGAGTGACTGCATGAAACTGCTTTAAGAGACCACGGATTGACACGAAGCCAGAATGGGCTGCTTTCAGGCTATTTCTGACACCTTTAGCTGTCTGAGAATAGAAACTGAAATATAAAGGAGTATTCAGATAGGGCTGTAATCATATACACAAAATGCCTTCAAGGTTTTATATGATGTACAATCCTTTTACTCTGTTACTGGTTTCTTCTGTGTACTGGAAAGGAACTGTGGAGCTAAGCTGGTTCGAGTCTTGCGGAGTATGCAGATAGATGGAGGAGTGATCAGACTATCAACCACAGTCCTCATATGAGAAGTTACAATTCATGCAGTTTGTCAGACTTGCATAGTTTAATGGTAAAGTCTGATCAGACTAACAGCAATTCAGGGCCATTCAGATAAATCATGCTGTGCATTTGTATTTCTTAAGATCTATAAAACCCTGGGTAACCTGCCAGGTAAATTTGAGTATTTTTTTTGTGTTCCACCTGAAAAGAAATACAGTGCAGGCTTGCATTAGGTTTCTGCAGAGAAAAAGGTGCACCACCTGTTCAAAGAAGTCTGGGTCTGTGATGCATTGTGGATTGCTGAGCGGGTGAGTGGAGGAGACAGATCACCACCAAATAGGTGTTGCTGTACAAATTCAGTCAAATCTGAAGTAAAAAAAAAAAAAAAAAACATCAGTTATCAGTCAATGTAACAGCATGTAAGTTAAAACTTCGGGAAACTAATACAGTTCAAGTTTTTCTGGAGTGCCACCCTCCAAGTAAACTCAAACAGTACGGTGTACATCATGAATAAGTCATATTTATAAGACAGAGTTAACAACTCAACCTCTATCAGTGTTGATGAACAATTAAAAAAATGGACCTGATGATTGATTCAGATCCTCTGCTGGTTCATTGGTGGCTTCAGTTCCTTCAGATGGGTTTGTTTGCTCAATGCTCGGCTCCGGAGATTCGACAGCTTCTGGGTGGATATCCAGTCCTTCATCTTTCACTGGAAGATCCTCAGGTTTGACCTCAGAGTCTGAGCTCTTAGTTACCCCAACTGTTGGTGTACAGAAATGTGTGTTGAGAAGTGTAACAAAATAAATATCTTTCACACATTTTACTTCTGAAGCATCAGAGAATAAAAGTTTGTGTGGGCTTGTCAGAAGATACCCATGTACAATAAAATATATTATATATATAATATACTGAATTTCCCTTCTGGGATGATTAAGTATTTTTAATTTTTTTCATAAAGTTGTGGAGAATTAAATATTCTAAAGTCTGAACATGACTTGCCTTCTTGCTGAGTTGATGGCTCCTCCTGGTCAAGACTTGAAAAATCTTCTTGTTTGTCACCTAACTCAGTAGCTGGTTCATCTTCCCTTTTGGACTCAAGTTCTTCTTCATTTATTGCCTCCTGTTCAAGACCACTCTCCATCACATCTTCAAAGGGTCCATCTTCTTTCACTTCTTTTTCTGCATCCTCTGATGCAGTTTGCTCAGTAGTTTCTTCAGGCTTTTCTTCCAGTTCTTCTGTTTCAGTCAGAGGTTTTACGTTCACCGTCACCACATCATCATCTTCCTCTGCGGGTTTAAGTCTGTGCCCTTCTCCCTGGTCTTCTGATAAAGGGGCATCATAGAACTCCAGAGTGGTGTCTGTTGACCGAACAGATAACTGACTGGTTTCGAGGCTTAGACAAAGATGGACCTGTGCTGCGCTTGGTGGGCTTGAGTCTTCTGCGACTTCATGAGTGGAGGACGACTCGCTTTCTGAGCATCTGAGTTGTTCTGAAGGAACACCACCCTCTGGAGGCAAGAACTTAACATGAGGTTGTTCCCCTTCCTCATCCTCTTCAGCTGGCTGGGAAGACCAGTTGTTACATGTAGCTTTGGATAATGTTGAGCCTTTGGTCAGCAAACTGATTTCACTGTCTGCTGCCATCTACAGAGGACAAAAATAAAGCAAATTTGAAGACAATTAATTATGAAGAGACCCCCCACCAACCACAACTACATGTGCCAGCCCAAACAGTGATGAAGACACCAAATAAATACACTTCTCCAATCATATTCATGGTCTTACCCCATTAGTCCATCGGATACCCTTCTCTGTTTCAGGGGACTCCGCCTCTTCAATGAAGGTGATCCGGCTCTCTTTGCTGCGTAGTGGGGGGGTGATGGAGCGTCCTGGAGAGGCGGAGGGAGTGGCAACAGGAGTTGGCCTCAGGCTGCTGCGCAGGATGGACTGAGGAGTGAAACCTGAAAACACAGGCCCAGAAGCAGCCAAGGCTCGGGCTCGCTGAGGGGAAAGTATATGAAAAGCATGAGCACCAGCATGTTATACAGACTGTCAACAGCTGATTTACTGCTGCTGTATTTAATATGTTTTGGGGTAACTTAAAAGTAGAGGGAGAGGAAAAAATGTTACATTTGTATACTCACTTTTACAACCTGTGGTGTTTGTAGCAAACTGAGTTCAGGCGCTTTGCTGAAGCTCTTTGGAGAAATCCAGGAGCTGGGAGGTCTGGGAGGGCTGAGAAGAGGCTGAGGAGTCTGACAGGAGGGATGTACCACCAAATCCATCAGCCTGACATTCAAGAGGAAAAAGGAATGCAAGGCATTGATGATTTTATGGAGGCTCCATTTTATCAAAAATGAGCATTTTACATGGAAACTATGTTTTTCACAGAAAGCAATGAATACAACTACATAAAAAGACGGTTACAGAATGGTCTCTGAAAATATGAGGCATGACACGCTTCATATTCATTGCAGTTTTGATGAAAGTACCTTGATTTTCGTCTAGAGGTCATGGTGATTGGAGTTCCAAGGAAGGGATCAGGATAAGAAAGGAAGGATGACTTGGGGCTGGGGGTCTGAGCATCAGCTGCCCTGGGACTGATGGAGATAAAATGGAGAAAGAGTTTTTGCGGAGAAAAGAAAAAAGAAAAAGAATCAAGACATTTGAGCAATCATTAACGGTGGGATGTGGGGGTGAGCGGTATAAACAATATAAATTTGGCCAACGGTAGAGATTTTGACCATACCAGCCTACTGCTGTTGCACATGTTAATGATAATGTCAGAATTTTTAAATCGAAGCAACATTACCACCTCTAGCAGACAGCAGCATTGGAAACTGCGCTGTCAGCCATCTGCTGTGCACATGAATGCAACATGCAGTGTGCAGTGTGGCGAGACCTACAGACAGGTAAACTTTGAGACCACCAGACAAGCTACGTTTGGAGTCCAGAGAGAGGAAAGGTAGCAGCTGATAAAATGCTTTAGATGTTACGAATTGAATAAATGAGCTGCAAACGTGATGCTAATGCTAATATAATTCTGATGAAGTTGACGCTGGTAAACATAGGCACCCATTTCGGGGCCCAAGCACCCACGGAGAATACCGAGCACCCACATGGGATTGCTGGCAAAGTCAAAGCGCTCGCTGTTTCTAGTGAACAACCTCTGATGTACAAGAAAGTTTAATCACTGCAGGCAAACAGCATAAACACTGATGTTAAGTCTTCATATTTGCACTAGATACTGAAAGTTTGAAATTTGCCATTTTATATTTAACAGAATGAACCTGTAGAACTCAAATGGTTTATTATTTTTTAAGATGAGTTTTACACAATAGGTGTTCTTAAAATGACTTTCTATGCCTTTTGGAAGTGTTTGTTCTGTTCCAATGTATCTGGTATGCGAGTATGTTCAGAAACAGTCATTCTAACACACACACACACATATATATACACACACATACCCACACGCACATTCACACGGGAGAAAATAATATGTTGCAATATACTGTATATCATTACCGCACAAATTTCCGATTATACCACAATATAGATTTGAGTCTATATCGCTCAGCCCTTGTGATATAGCGTAAGTGTAATTAGGAATTATATTCTCACCTCTTTGCTAGGGAAGACTGTGGTGTGGACTCTTTACCCAACCACACCTCCTCAATCTTGGTCAGGAGATTGTTGAAAAATCCAGCCCTGGACATCACCTTCTCATTGGCAGAGCGCTTAGTGATGGTCGACAGTGGCTGTGGCTGAGAAACTGTGTGTAGAGGGCAAACACACTATTCATACTTGATAAATGTGTTATGATCACCACATTGAATCGAGACAAGATTTTCAGTTAAAACTATGTGAAATATGTTGATGGAATATTTATCCAGGAGTGGTTTTACAGTATAACGCTGTTTATATGACTATTATTCTTCAACTGATGCGATGAATTGTTAAAGATGTGAATCCAAGGTGTGCAGCTTCTTACCATCTCTGTGGATGGTGTTGGGATGCTGGTAGGGTTTAGCTCTCTCCATTGCCAGTTTCCTCTGCACTCTAGGCAAAACTTTGCCATACTTTTCCAATATAGAGTTTCTGGTGTTGGATCTTTCTTTAAGCTTTGGATCGCGCTCATTCTTGGAACAAAGACACAAGAGTACACATAGTTCTAAGCATGGAAAAATATATGCCATGGTGAAAAGAAAGCTCCAGTTAATAATCTGATTGCAATTAATGCATCTAATGCATCTAACTGAATCTACTTATGAGAAAATGTCACATGTACACTACCAGTCAAAGGTTTGGTTACATTTACCCACTGGATTTAATGGGAAAATGTGTCCAAACTTTTAACTTGTACTGTATATTGAAATAATACTGCGATAGTTAACATTATGATTCTGGTTTATTGGACATACCACCAAATTCATTTTGAGGCTCTGGTTGAGCTGCAAAGCAGGAATGTATTTGGCTTGCTGAAGGTAATGAACCATCAGCAGCTCTCTGTTCTGCAGACCACCTGTACCCTGGAGAAACTTCTCCAGACATTCCTAAAACAAGACAAAGAGCCAAAATGTTCAAACATCAAATTTCTGAATTTAAAACCATCTACAGATGCGGGCATGAAAAAGTTCCTCCTTTTTCTGCCAGAAGTGGTGCAGTAATAGTGCACCATTACTGTACTATCACTGGCTGGCCGATTTGTCCCGCGAATACATCACGCACGGTGTCCAAACTTGGCGTGTGGAAACGTCTTTGTTCTGGGCATTCATTTACGCTCTGAAATCATTTCCCCTGGGCACACAGGCGTTTCTCTGTGCGATTGAATTAGCAGACAAGTCGCTGGTAAGTGGCTAGGAGGAGGCTGGTAGTTGGCTGAAAGGGGAACTTTTTTAATGCCCAGATCTGTAAAAGGATTATTCTACAGAAAAAATGTGATAAATAGCATGAAAGAAATCTATGAAATTCTCATCTTCAAGTCTGACCTGTTCATTGAGGCCCAGCGGCAGTTTGAGAAGCTCTTTGATGAGGCCCAACTCCTGGCAACTCTCATACAGAAACCCCAGCAGTTCAGCGATGTTCAGGCGATTACAGTGCTGCCGAAGCAAGCACCATGCCTCAATAAGACACCTGCAAATAGACACTGGTTAGTTGGTCAAAGAGAAAATAAGACAGCTGGTGCTCTTACACATTATTTTTCCCATTAAACTTACCTGTTATGCAGCAGGACAGATAAGCAGAGTTTGGCCTGTGAGGTTGAGGAAATCGGTGGCTTTGAAACATGGAAATATCGAAGTGCCACCGATTGTTGACCCTGGCACATCAGTGCTTGTAGGATGCGCTCATGCTGCCACTCAAAATGAAACTGAGAGGCAGCTGGGTGCAACAGCAGCTCAAATGAACTCTACTCAGGAACAAAAAAGGGGGGGAAGGGAAAAAGACAAGGCTTTTATGAAGGAACAAGATTTGGATTTCATGTATTGATTCATTAGTTGTATTGATTTAGGTAAATCATGCAAATACAAAAACCTCATTAAAACATGAAGCGCCACATAATTTATCACTAGAACAACAAATAAGAAGTAATTCACAAACTAATGTGTGGAGATAAACTCAAAGCCCATAAAAGAAATTCTCTCTCTTAATACACACTGTCTCAGGTGGCACAGCTTAGAATTGTGTCTTTCAGATTAACAGATTTGACTCAATGCTCCATGAAAAGACTAAAAAATGGAGTTTGATAACATGAATGAGTTTTTACTTGATGGTCATGATGATCCAGAAGCCAGAGGCCTTGTACAAGTTTGACAAGTCCGATAGGTATGGCAAAAGCTGTGGGGAAAGACTCCACTGATGCTCCATCCTTATTGGGGAAGGAGTACATTACGTCCAACAACAAGTAAATCACCTGAAAGAACAGGTCAAGGATGCTACCAGCAATAGGTCCATAGAAGGGTTAAAGTAATTTTTTATATATATATATATATATATATATATATATATATATATATATATATATATATATATATATATATATATATATGTGTGTGTGTGTGTGTGTATAAAATCATATTTGGAATAAGAATAAGGATACAATTGCATGTTTGGCAGCGTCATCAATGTTGTCCAGTAAATAGATGTCAAGCAAAGCCTGTGAATGACAAGTGCAAGAGTCAAACCTTTACAAAACATCTCCATGAATTCCAGAAAACACACGCCGGATAGTACAAAAAAAAAAATACATAAATTCCAAACCCTTACATGCAGTGTAGGTGGTGGGTATTGCCCTGTTCCACCCTCATCCCTTTTCCACAGGCTGGTCAAGCGTTCACCACACTGGCCAACTAAGCCATCAATCATGAGGCAGTCTGCACACCACTTGTTCCTGAGATGACGACAGTGGAATATCTGGGATCAGTTTGACTGCACAAATCCTCAAGGAAATACTGAGTATTAAGACATTCAAGATATTTTAAAAACATAACTATCATTAAAAAAGTAAGTATATTGTTTGCAAAATTATCTGCAACATGGAAGAAAAGACTGGAAATACACGCAGGGTGAAGCTGCTTTCTCCACTCACTTGGCCAGCCTGGTCAGCTCCTCTCTGCGTATGGTGTAATAGTTGCTGATAACTGAGTGAGTATAGAAAGGTCTGGAAATCTGCAAAGCATCTTCATCTGGAGGGCGAGATAAACATGAGGGAATTAAATTCAATGCAGAGATAATGATAGCTTTGGCATACCTAAATATTATTTTACACACTGATAACTGACCTGATGTTTCTTGATGAAAATGGCACTGACAGTATCAGGGAATTTACTTTCCCTTTATCTTATTAAGAAGTTAAGACGTTTACGTTCTTAGTGACAACCCCTCAGAATTTTTGTGCTTCGGGACATCTCAAAGATTTTTTGAGATATAATTCCTCACTGCTGCCAGCATAATTTTACCTGATCCTTCTGGGAGTAATCCAGTACGACAGAACCACAGGACCACTTGAGCATACTTAGAGATGAGACTGGACACCATGTTCTTGTTCATAAGACCTGCCAGACCTATAAACAACAGAAAAACCAAACATTCCTTTCATTGAATAGACACAGTAAGCCAGATAACACTCAACACGTGGTGGACAAATAGAAACAGAGCTGGTAAAACTGGTTTCAATGACATCACAGGCAAACATCATATTTGTATGTTTTTGTATTTTAATTAAAAGGACAGACACCTTTTTGTGTGAGTTCCTGAGCCTCACTGAGCAGGCAGTGGAAGATGGCACTGAGGTTGCTGAGCAGCCTCTGGCTGTGCTGCAGCAGCTGCAGAGTCTGAGGGTCTGTGAAGTTGGATGAGCTGTCGAACAGCGGAGCACCTGCAGTTTTAACACACCAAATATAGACCCAGCAAATTAGCAAAGAGCATTAAAAATGTGGAATTTAATTAATTAAAGTCTATAAAAGTCATTAATAATTAATAAGATGGGGTCAGAGTTTCATAATGTAGATCTGGCTAAATCACACAATGGAAACTAACAGTTTGAGCTGAGTTGTCATAAACTTGCCAACCTTATAAAGCAGGTTATGTAAATTTATCTGATCTAATCTATGAGTAAATAAATAAATGTCCAGGTAGAGAAAACATAATAAAATATATAAACCTTAAATAAGATCACAGATTACCCCTAAAAACTTTGGTACTTTCCATCCAAAAGATCCAGTAAAAGTATTCTTTGAGCTCCAAGATGACCAAGTTTTTTGTAAAATATAATTGAACTTACAAATGCCATCTAGTTCCTCTTTAGTCTGCACTACTTTGTTCCAAGCCCAATCCAGGATGTAGCGCAGGTTCAGTGCAGAGCCTGGTTTCTCTGTTAAAAAGTAGAATTTAGATAAGTAGATGTGGCTATGGGGTGACTGGCAAATAATCAGGTTTTATCAATACTTTGCAGTACATACAGTTTACGCATGTGATATTAAAAGAGATATCTTCACTATATACATTTATATCAACATTTGGATGAGCAAATTGAGAAAACCACCAACAGCATGAGTCAAACTTCTTACCTTCTGCAGTCCACTGCTTGATACAGCCAGTGATCAACCCCAGGGAACTGGTCTCCACTGCTGTTGACAAGATGGCATCAAGCTGTTCCTCCTGATGGCCAACAGCATGGACAAATTATGGCAACAAATTCACAGTTAGAATTCATTTCTAAAGCTTTGAAATTAATTTAGAAATGTACAAATTTACACGCAGCGTTAAGCTGGTTCCCAGAGGCTTTGACTGTTCAGAGCCTGCATGACTTAAAACCAGGCCATGTCCTCATAAGAGATGGGTTGAGGTGAATTCGCATAAGTTTTTGGGTTTTTTTTTTTTTAAATCATTTGGGCATTTCATTTATATGGAACCAGTGTTTTGGGAGATGGAAAACACAAACTTTGTACCATTTCATTAATAAGACATGTCTGAGAAATGCCACAGTGCACGATGGTCCACCCTTATATTGGGAAACAAAGTACAGAGAACAAAGAACACATCATATATGGTGAGAAGTTGGCTAATGAAGGCATAAAACTAGGGATGCACCGAAATGAAAATACTTGATCGTAACTGAAAACAAAAAACGAGCAAACCAAGGCCGAAAACCGAAACACCAAAAGAAATTATGTCAATTGTTAGAACCATAGCATTTTTGACTCCGATGTGTACCAACCTCACTAAAATCAAGGCATTGCAATAAATCAAATACAAAAGTATAAAAATATTTATTTACTGCTGACATTACAGCAATGCACAATATAAATTAAAATTCAAAATAAAGAATATTTTGTTTGACCCCTCTAATGTGTACATTACATAATGCCTTTTAAATTTTTCTCTGAAGGACTACTACACCAAATAATAATATACAGGCTTATAACTGACTGGTCTGCTGAAAGACTGTGAAATTTAAAATGTTCTCACACAAAAACACAAAGAGCATAGAGCGCTGCATCATATAAAATTAAGCACCTTGTTCTATGTGTATATATAAAAATAAAAAGAACACCACACTTATTTTCTCAGAGTTCTACAATAATCAAATTTTTGTTTTGAATATGAAGTTCCTGACAGCTGAATGATTTAAAGCTAAGAGAAAACTAACTTTGAGCATGAGAAGAGTGTGTGAAGAATCGGTGATGTTTAACATGTATGCCCATACCTGGGAAAGGCTGGATGCCTGGGTATCAGCCAGGCGAGATGAGAGGAGGCCAGACATAAGGCAGTGAGAGTAGCTAGTGGAAATGATGTCACTGGAACATGGAGCAGCTTTCTTCAAAAAGCTTAAAGTCTGTTGAATGACAAAGATGAAGTTCTGGTCAGAATAAAACACACTTCCCTCTCTGTTGAGCTCATTCCTGTATGGTTTATCATGCATTCACGATAAATGTCATCTTCCACAACATAAGGACTCAATGAAAAGGCAACACGCAAATAAACTGTTTACAGTTTTCTTCAGCCACTTATTGCAATCTGCATATTTGATAACATATCCAAATATGATTATGGGGAAGTTTGACAATGCAAGATTAAAAACTAAACTTGCCTCTTTTTGATATCCAGAGCAGGTTAAATGCACAATTCCAGAATTGAGCAAACAGGTCGCATCTGAAACATGAAAGGAAAAAAGATATTTACTCTGTGCAAAAGGAACAGGCAGACTTAAGGGATACATGCGAGAGTAAAAAACAACACTATCATGAACTTTATAAAGATTGTGATTAATTTATTTGTCTGAACCTACCAAAGTTATATGTGGTTGGGTTAAAATACTGTTCTGGTGGGGGGCAGGTGAAGGGCAAGCCCCTGCTCAGGCTACGCTCATGTACCACCACATCGATGAGGCTGTGGGGGGATACCATCTGCACCACTGCATCCAGGGACCAAACTGCTAGGTAAGGACAATTCTGCAGAGACTCTCCAGTTCTAACAAAAAAAAAAAAAACAAACAAGCAAGCAAAAAAAAAAAGGCGGTAAAAACTGTTGCTACAGAAGAAACATTTAGTTTTAAAATTCAGAAGCAGACAGCGGGCATCTTCATTTCCAAAAACACCACTGCCTGACAGCCTTTAGATGCAAATTCAAAATGATCCTTTACGTTTACCTTAATGAGTCTGGCATTTGTGCATGGTACCAACGGTTGATGTCAAAAACTCCAATGAAGGTGGAAGGAGTTCCCTGCCCGTAAGCCTTGACTTGCCAGCTGAACATAGACACACTGGTGTCTGGGGATGCAACTGGAAAGGAGGTGGGGGTGGGGGGTAGGGAGAACAAAAGAAAAATGTAGGTGAAAGTGGAAGTGATACTGAAATTAAAAAATGGAAAAGGCAACAAGAACAAATGATGTACTGGATGCAAGAGACACACAACAGGACCACTATCCATAATAAATTCACACGTAGACAGGAAATGTCAGAGCGCTGACTGGAGATTGGACCACCAGCAGGCTAACCTTCATTCATACTGTCATCCCTATCAGGATGGTGTCTGAATTTCTCGATGGTCTGGCAGCTTAGCAGGCGTGTGTTTGTGGTCTGGGCCCTGAGAGGGAAAGTTGTGCCACTTAAATCCTGGCTGTAACGTTCCTCACAGTATTCAAGACCCTGTGGGAGAGGACGATATAACATTCTAAATACACTGCACATTTGTTGGGAGTCCTGCTGTGAGAGATTAATTAATTAAAATGAATAGCATAAATAATAGTTGCAGCATACTGTTTGCCATACAGACCTCATAGAGGATCTTCCCAGACGCCAAACACTTTCTTTCACTGAAGGCCAGCTGAAGCAAATGAAGACTGACTGTATCTCCTTCACTGTGTGGGAGAAAAAGAATTCTGGATAAAAATAAAATGTTAGGGGAAAAAACAAAACAAAACATGTACACCCACTCTGCCTGAACAAGAAACGATTAGGTTTAAATTCAGACAAACCGAGTTACAGAGTTGGAAGCAAGACTTACAGGTCCTGAGATGACTGAACAGCCCAGAGGTAGCAGCAGTTTCTGGGGTCATTTTCTGGCTCCTGGAAGGTGAAGGCATGTACAGGCACCCGGCCACCCTCCAGCTGTGAGTGGTATCTGAAGGGGGAAAAAAAAAAAAAAAAAAAAAAAAAAATCATGGATAAATTTCAATTTCAAGGAAATTTAAACCTTTATTCCAGTTATTAACCTAATCATTTTTCAAATGCATTGACAATATATCCTAAAAAGTCAACAATTTTAAAAGGAAGGAAACATTTCTTACTTTCTGCATTAATTTCCTTAATGCTGTTAATACAAGAAAATCCTTTATGCAGTCCCTTAATCAATGCTTCAAACTCAATGGGCTCGATGCACAGCTCCACTACTTCCTGAATTTAAGGTAGCTTCTTTGTTTCCCGTCTTTCATTACTGGATGAACTGATTAATCCAGGTGTGTCTGGCCACTTACTGAGATCAGCACACCTGGATTAATCAGTTCATCCAATAATGAAAGACAGGAAGCAAAGAAGCTACCTTGAGTTCAGGAAGTAGTAGAGTTGTGCATAGAGCCCAATCTGCAACAATGCAAAATTACCACGTATAAAAAAAAAAAAAAAAAAAAAAGTCTTTAAATATACCAAAAAGCAAATATACAAGGACTCACTCCTTCTTTAGAACCTTCATGTTCCACAGCTGTAAGTATCCATCAGAAAAGCCTACAGCCAGCTGATTGGTTCTGGAGATGTACTGCAGAGCTGTGACGCCAACTCCAGTCGGCCCATTTAGCTGAAGACAAAGATGTCGGCCCTGACTGGTACCAACCTCTCTGAGCCTGGGGATTTCTGCAGGAGATTTGGTCACTACCTGAAGGTCTGCAAACAGATACATGGTTTTACAAAAAACACAGCATGTTGATGTTGGTGGGTTTCTTTACAGATAACCAAAATGTTTTTGCTTTTTCAATGAGCAATAACTCTCTCCTTTTGGAGCTGCCATCCACACTGTTGTTCAGTGTTGTCTCTATGATACATTAACAGTAGTAACTGTGAAAGAGGCCATAGATTTGCTTAAAAATAAACTTTGACCTCTTGGTTATCTTGCAGATTTTTTAACATTTTACTCAATGAATGGAAAATCAGTCCTGGGGGGGGTAACAGTGGATTTGAATTCAATCTATCTATACTAACTATGTGACTTGATGGAATATATAGGCAGTTTTGTGACATATTCCAGTCGATAAGAAAAAAAAAATAAAACAAAAAACCTTTCTGCTGAGGTCCTCAGAAACCTCTAACTTACTGACACTAATTTCCATTTCTAACTCTAAAAGTTCATATATTTCTGCAGCGCGCAGAAATTACGCATAACATAATGTTCCTTGATAAAAGAATGAGCATGTAGAATTTGTCACTTGTTTACTTTGTAGAAATGGGCGAAAAAATGTTTCCAGATACCAGTTATATAAAAATGGGCTTAAAAGTGCTGCCGTGGACATCAAAGTGCCAGTATAATCTCTCCAAAGCTTGTTATATAAAGTGCGAAAAAGGGCAATTTTAAGAATAGATAAAAAGTTTCACAGTCAAGTCTGCAAACCCACATAAACCCCAGATTTTCTCATGGCAGCTACTTACCTGACGCCTCCTGTTCATTTTGGCTGCAAGAGAGATCATCAAGACAGAGGTCCACAAGCAAGACATGACCGAGATCTGTTACTACAGCAGCAATACCAAAGAACCATCGCAGACTCTGGTGGAGGTGCTGCGTCGAGGTGCTTGCGCCCCCATAACTCACTAGCGGCTCAATAGCTGTAATCTAGACGAGAAGAGAGAAGAAAGATCCAGAAAGGTTAAGAGGAGGATTCGTTAACAGATGTGGAGTTAATTCACTGTATGATGCAAAAATGGTACAAACCACTAAAAACACCCAATTGACCATTAGCTGCAAACTGAAAATATTCACAAGGTATGATATCTGTGAAGTGAAATTAGGGCTGAACGATTTCAGGAAAAAAATCTGTGATTTTGAGATATTGCAATTTTGATTTGATTCACGATTTTCTTTTAATCAAGCTTCAGTACAATACATTTACAATGTACAATAACATTTATGAACATGACAGAAAATTCCATTATGCCATCAAAACATTAAAAGCGATTACTCTTAATCAAGGATGATAATTAAAGATGAGATTTAGTTCACTTTCAAATCAGTCATTCAGTCAGTCATTTTCTGTACCGCTTATCCTGTAAAACATTAAAAGCGATTACTCTTAATCAAGGATGATAATTAAAGATGAGATTTAGTTCACTTTCAAATGCATTTATTAAAAAAAATGCATGTACATTCACTGGAACTCCCGGGATTTTCAGATTCCCCTACAGTCCTCCTCCCCCCTCCCACAGTTAATCATCCCCCTCACTGCTTTTTCAAACCAGATAATCTGCATGTTGCTTTACACACTTGAATTTCCAGTGTAAAAAGATATTATTGTGCTATTTTTAATACTAAATAAAAATTGTTTAATTATTTATTTAGTTATTTAATATTAAATAACTATTTCTCATCACAATGCACTGAAAAATATCCAAATAGGAAATCAATATATTTTCTTTTTACAGTTCTCGTCTGGAGGTTACGTTAAGTGAAACATAAAAACCAGGGAATTTATCATGGATTCATATGTGCATTAAAATGTAATTAAGTTGTAAAATAAATCTAAACAAATATCAGGTTTTACATTTGACTTCATTTTTATGTCATTCTGTCACCTGAACTTGAGGTGAAGAAAATGCACCTACATCATAAATAATCAGGTGGTTTTACACTGACTGTTTTTAACAGGTCGCATTTCTGACGTTTGGACGCACATTTTTGGCCAAAACGGTCCTCCACACTCATCCTCTCATGTCCGCTTGACAATCAGCAGCAATAACTTTCCTCCCGTTTCTGGACTTCTGCTTTAACTGTGTTTCTTAACTAATGCCCCAGATAACAAGGACAGAGTTTCTGTGTGCTGCTCCCGGTCACGTAGTGAGTCCAGCTGATTATTCGTCTCCTTTTACTGAGGTCCGCCGGATCATTAATTTACTCGCCCGCATCGCGCTCGTGTCCACAGCGCAAGGCCCAAAACTTTATAGTTAAAAGAAAACTGGTTGTAATTCAGTAGCACTTTTATTCTCATCAAAATGATTTGATCTGATTTTACAGATCAGACGGCATTTTTCACTTATCAGTTGATCGCTGCTGGCGACTTAACTGCCGAGTCATGAAACCTGATGGTGCAGACAGTTCAAGATTATATTTTACTGAACATAGAATTCCCTCATTGCATGAAGCAGATCAATAAACAGCAAGAGGCTCCTGCAGGAGAGGTCTGCAGCCTCTCTCCAACAACGGAACCGAAAGTCAGAAACGGCTCTGCCGAAGCCGTTTCTGAACGTGTAAAGATTACACACCGCGAGGCGCAGCATCCCCGCCCTGATCGGTTAAAGCTGACCTGTCCATGAGTAGCATTCAGCTTCTGATTGGTGAGCTTAGTTGGCTGGTACAGAGACGGCATGTAGCATGTGTGTACAATACATGACAGAGCAGATCCTGGGTCAGTCAGGAGCACTGGAAAAACCGCAGCTTTGGCGATCACGTGCTCTGAAATCGCAATTTCGATCTAAAAATGATAAATCGTTCAGCCCTAATTGAAAGTAGGAAGGTTTTTCTTTAATCAATAGCTAATATTCTTTATACCGCTAATCTTTATCTCAAAATGTTGTATTAATTACTCCAGAATTGTAGCATTTTGATTCAAAGCTTAAATTGATCTTACTGACCAGATCTGACAGAAGAAACAAGGAGATCTTGTTGATCAGCCAACTTACCCTCCCAGGAATAACCACAGCTTTAACCACCCTTGACAGCCCCAAGTCATAAAGACACAGAACGCTGCCTTCTGCTTCTTCCAAACCAACCAACAATCCAGACCTGATGAAATCAACAAAATGGGAGTTCAAAATGTATATTCTCATCCTGAAGATCTCTGACAGGTGTCCAGTTATACTTGTTAAATGTCCAAGTAGAAGCTGGCTTTTTATTTCTCTACTGGTTGCACATCAAAAACTCTAAGGCGTGTATATGAGATAGTGAAAGAAAGCTCTGACCGTTTGAGCCAACTGAAGTCCCTGGCAGCAAGAACACTTGGAGGGTGCTCTCCGCCGCCACTAAAGCGGTATGCAGACAGCCGTTCTCCCGTCACTGCATGGACAACCTCCAGATGGGGCCCACAGGCTAGCCAGGCCAACCCGCTGCGACCTTCATAAACAGGTAGAAATGAAAGGTGGGTTATGATCAAGATCTGAGTTCACTTTTTTATGATGCAGGACTCAGGAGATGCGTGCATTGTGTCCAATACATATCTCACTACGGCAACCAGTTTCTGATGACTTCAAACCGAGTCATCCTTTTACTTGGCCATACAACTTAATCATTTGTTATACTTCAAATGAGATGGCTTGTGGCAATGCATAACCAAATTTTATCAATCATTAAAATGAGCATGGAGGTAAGAAAAGACACATTAATTACCAAATATACCTACCAACACTGAATTTGCCCTGAAGAACAGAGTCCAGAGTGATCTCATCCTCTCCCAGAGCATCAACAGTTGCTCCTGAGAATGGCAGCAAGCTGCTGGTGACTTGAGCAGTCAGGTCATGCATTGTTCACTGTGTAAACAGAAAACATGGGAATTATGTCAGGAAACAAGTCATTTATACCTCACAAATAGCTCAATCAAAAGACTAAAAAACTACTACCCAAAACAAATGCATCATAATTCATTTACTAAAATACAGCACAACTCAAACACAAGAAAAACAACACAATGAAACAACAAAATCTACCAAACTCTACCTTCAACAAAAGCCACTGAGGGATTTGGGCTTCTGGGTTTTAGAGCTCAATAGAGGTCTTTCTTTCCAGCTACAGTTGTAACGCCAGTTGTCAGGAACTACTGTATGATGACAGCTGGAGCTGAAACTCAGCTTGCCTTATAACCAACAACATGGCTACTGCTGCACATCTGCTGCTGTGTGGAAGCGTGTGACCAAAGTTTGAAAATGTTTGTTTTACCCCAGCCTGGTCACTGCACTGGTGTTCCAATAAGATAATTTTATCTATAGAAGTGGCGAGTTCAAAGTGGTGCCTTCAGGGGTGCTCGCAGGGTGTTAGGTTTGACACAACACTGCCCTCTGCGACCAACAGAGAAAACACAACGGATTCAAGTGAAATCCCGCGCAACACGCCTGTCACTAGCAGCCACATGAGACAGGACGCGTAGGGACACCACAAACAAAACAAAGCCAGTTTCTGAGCTTAAAACCACCGCGATATGGCCTTATAAACGAAGATGTAAAATTGACAGCAGCACACTTAACCGACTAAAGCATAATGTTTAGCTACACTCCTTAACGTCTGTCAACATATGCAGATAATGAGCTATGTTTTCCCATATCAATAATAATCAAACTACGTTGCAAATAATGAGAAATGATGCCAAAACGATATCACAAAACGCATGAGCCAAGATTTAAATGTCTAAATCTTAAAAAGTTTTAACTGGGGGTGCTGTCGTTAGCTTCTGCAGAGTAAATATTAGCTTCATGAACGGCACTAGCCAGCATCAGGCTAACTTTTCTAACTGTAAACAAAACTACAAATCGCCTTCAGGTACAATGTTATTTACGGCGATGTAAAATAAGGGCCGTGATAATGAAATGCTAGTCAATATTATAACCCAATCTAAGGGTTAAACAAATGTTGGTGGCTGCCTTACACTTTTCGTTCGGCTACGTTAGCAAGCTACCAATTTTAGCATGCAAGGTCACGCAGGATTAGTTTATTCAGTTTCACCGTTAAAGTTAAGCTAGCTAACCTGACGTTAGCTAGAGGTACACATAATGCGACTATTGGCGAAAAGGTTATTTTACAATTACTAGTCGTTTATGTGCAACAGTAAGGAGTTAAACGCCGCTTAATAATGTTTTTGTTCAAAGTTAAGTTAATAAGAAGTCAAATGCTAAAACAGAATGATTTGCGAAAGTAGCCTGAGGTAGCTTACGCTGCTACTTTCGCTAAGGTTGCTAACTTCGAGTGATAGCTAGATACATCTCGCTAACGCTGGGTTTGTTTTTTTTGGATGACACCTACTAGGAGCGTTTAATCTTTAGTAATCTCTTACTTCAGATTGCGTGCCATGACCAAAGAGACTTATCTTTACTTTTATCCTTGCGCTAAACAAGTGGGATCTGGTTATCTGGGCTAGAACAGTACAAACGTAACGCCTCGTTGTACACCAGTATCTTGTAGGTCCTTCCACCCCCATGTCACACTCGGTTTCTGTAAGGTGTGAGTAATTTTCTTACTGGAAAACGTTTCTGATGACTATCCAGCATAAGTGAAGTTAGTAGCATGTGTTAGCGCTGTTAGCTTTCAAGTAGCTGCGATGGAAAACGTGATGCAATGTGCTGCTGCGAGCTGCTATCAACGTTAGCGTTACACTACCTGTGCAATGATGTTGAGGGCTTCAGAGCCACGACTGCTTTGTTTTTCTTGAAGAACCTCCCGATTCTTTCCTCCCTCTGTCATAATCCGATCCTTTTTTAAATACACCTCATACAAAGAGCATTACAGTAGCTTCATCTATCTTACAAACACGAAAGGTGCCTCCGACTTCAAGCTTGCACAACGCGAAGCGCCATTTCCATGGTGGGAAGTTGCTCCATGAACTTCTTCTTCGCTGTCCTTACGTTTGGCACATGAGCTACAGCAAGACGCACTGCCGCTTCCTTGTGGTTGGGAAGTCTTCACTTAAACTTGAAATTTACCCTGTTGACAGAAGAGCCTACACTGTATCTGTCCTTTGTTGCTTTCTGACATTAAACATTACTAAAACATATTTAGTCTTGTAACGCCATAGAAAAGATCACATTCTAGCATTTATTAAGGAATGATATACTAATTTGCAGAAACAGAAGTTAGACTAGTTATCCAATAAATTTAATGCGCACTGGCAGACTCTTCTGCTAGATCCTATCACATACTGCTTTGGGGAAAAAAAGGGATTATGTCAGACCTAATATAAAGGTTAGATTACTCTCACAAGAAATTATGTTAGGATGAAATTATGTTATGTTAGAGGTGTACAATTATGTTAAACATATAAATGGAGACAATCCAAAATACAATGAAGACAAACGTCTGTGGCAGCCACAGTGCTCAGATGGAGAAAAGTTTTGTCTTCATAAGATGTGTTAGTCTTGTGTCAAGAGAAGACAATGTCTGTCTGGTGGCAGCTGATATTTATGTAGAGCGAGAAGCAGCAGTAGTAAGGAAGGGACTGGCTACTACACATGCCTTATCTCACTGTTGTCACCAGTGTATCAAATATGTTTCAGAAGCATTTCATGAGGGTTTCAGATGCAAAACTGAACAAATCTTCATCTTCAAAAAAGCTCACATCAGATGATGGGGAATCAACCATTAACTAGAAGTATTGTGGATTAGTCAACAACTGAGATTAGAAAGTGAAAACATTATACAAGTGGATTAATGTTACAGAACTTCACAATTGTTTATTCATTTTTAAATAATTTAATAAACTAGAAAAGCACTTGGAGCGCACAGATCTCCATCAAGGGGCTTGTGTCAGCCCCAAGGACTGTAGGTCAGGTCCTGCGCCCCCCCCCCCCCCAAACCTGCACCGTTTTAGTTTTAAATAGTGAGCATGGATCTCTGGCAAGCTGCTCCCCCCCATACGGCCATATTTGGAAATGACAAAGAACCATTCCTGGTTTCAAACTGTGATCCGGATCAACACCAACATTTAATCATTTCTCCCTTGTGCCATTATCAACATTCCTTGAAAGTTTAATCTACATCTCTTCAGTACTTTCTGAATAATTTGGCTAATGGACAAACACAGGTGGTTACATTACATTCACCACTCCTAGGCAGGCGTAACAAAGGAATGTTGGGCATCCCTGGTGAAAGTACATAATCTGGGGTGCAAATGTTTCCTAATCTTGGGCTTTCTAAAACAAATAAATACGCATTTGAAACAAGGATATATTAGGCTATGAAAAAACCTTGAAATAAATATAAGTAAAAGAAAAAAGTATAAATGAGATGAATAAGTTTTAGGGTTAGATGTTAAAGTCTTACTTTTAATTTAAAATCTTTCACCAATACTTAAGCATATCTCCACTGTAATGTGAGCCAAATAGACAAACTTAATGCATTTTCTTTCATTTGTAAACTAAAACCATTACAAATATATATTTTAATCAATATGCCTCATATGTCACAAATGTCCAGCTTCCTCACAGCCCTGAATTGGGATAAGCAGTACAGAGAAGTAATTAAGAAATTACCAGGCTAATTTTCATGACATTTGGTGGAAAGATGAAGGATGGGAATGGATTTTTCTTTGAAAACTTGCTGAAACTTGCTGCAGTTTTAACTTCTTTTGAAAGGGTTTCTATTTCAGATTTACCCTAAGATAAGCAACAAAAAAGCCAAACCCTTTATTATTGGAGAAGCTTGTTTATATTTTTAAAAAAAAGGGGGGTAAAAAAAGGAAATTTTGCCCCAAAACAAATGTAGGCAACACAGTATTTACACTTGACTGGATGCTGTGAAACCTTTGGCAGTAAACTTAGTAATATCTGCCAGTTGTTAATTAAAAGTACACAATCTTACTCTTTTACATTCATTATTCACAATAATGGTCCATAATGCAAATGAGCTGATAAAAACACAATGAGCTTTATCATTATTTGCAAGGCACATAGGTATGCAATACCTACGAATAACATAAAAAAAAAAAAAATACAATGATGGCTTCGTTTATTTCTCAGTCTAATGTAATAAAGTCAGGGCATATGTCATTGGTTGCATTCCGTCGCTGCGATTTCCTCCTCATCTCTCGCTCAATCATCAAGTCAAATTCTTGTCTTTCTCTGAAAACAAACAAGCATTCATATTCAGCCTCTGACTTTGTATTCAGACTTGCATAAAAATATCCCTTTAATTCTTGACACTTCAGCCTCTCACCTGTTGCTAATACATCGTCCTCTAAGGTACTTTTCTTCGGCCTTTTTTACAGAAACATTATCCACTCCCGCAATGGCATAAATGATAGCCTGCAAACAAACAAAATAAACTTAGAAATATTGAAAAAAAAAAAAACAAAAAAACAAAAAAAAAAAAAACAACAATAACTCATTAGCAGTTGCTCACCTCAGGTAGAAGCACATCCAGAACAAATGGGACATCCTCCATTGATTTCAGTTCAGCTAGACAGGGGGCGGTGTCTACAGCAGTTGCATAAAGCTCACTCAGGTACCAGTAGACCTGGTCCAGCTGCTGGTCATCCTCCAAGTATATATTCACGACACGTCTTCTTCGTCTGGTACTCATAAAAGAGCGAAGCCATCTGGACTGCTGCTGCCCATGGATCACATCCTGCAAGAAGAGAGGATTATTCTGAAAGAAAACTTTTAATAACGTAGATGTCACAGACTGAGTGTGAAATGAAATGCACAAAATAAATCCTGAGTTCACCACTGCTGGGCGCATCATATGTTTCTGTGTGAAAGTCTCGTATAAGTATGAGGGGAAATGCTAGTAATTCTGCTTGCACAACAACATAGCAGAAAAAATGAATCCAACCAGAAGGTGTCGCTCCACCATCCGCTGCTTGACAATAAACTGAACCAGCTTCTCGTTGGCGCGGTTATGGGCAGCGTGGGTCCGGTCTGGCAGCAGCCTCTTTGAGCTCCCACGGAAATCCTTGTCTTCATCCTTCTCATTAAAACTCTCCTCCGTGATATCAACACATGGCTCCTCCATCAGGATATCACTGGCGATGGCTGGTCTCTCTGAGGGTGCCTGTGGATGCTTCCTCCTCACAGGGTAGCCTAGAGCAGTTAAACACCAGGAGTGACGAGCATTATCAGGACTTGGCTCGGCTGCACAGTTTTCATTTTGCTACAGTCACATACTTTGTGATATACTTATGAAGAAACTTACTCATGTCATGATTGAAGTACTCGATGAAAGAGCCAGAAAATGAGCCACATGCTTTAAAAATAAAGCATAATAAGTGCATGTGAAAAATTTGTGTCCTTTATTAGTTTCTTTTTGTGTAGGCATTTCACCGAAAACACTTACCGATCCGGATTCTGTAGTCTTCTATAAGTTCCAATGACCAAGTAATAGCAGCATTATACACTTCTTTGGCTTTATGCTGATTTAAAAAAAAAAAAAAAAAGTAAAATCCATGTGAGAAAAACAAGCCGCCACCATCAGAAAACAACATTCAGAAACAAATGTAGAAATGTCAAGCAGTCCTTACTATAAGCTCTTCAGCTTCTTCACAATCAAAGGGCTTCAATGATTTCAGATTCACACCAAACCTTCAGAAAGTCAAACATTTAATAACATCAGATTAAGGTAGATGAGACCATTTGTGCAGATGAACAGACATTAGCCAACTAAGCATTGAGAATAAACATAATATCTCCTACCCTTTCTTCTTCTGGATGATTGTGTCTTCAATAAACACAATGCTTGCTTTCTTTTGTTTACGGTTCACACTTTTGACCTGTACACAAAATATCACATATTTAAAAACAACTAAAAAGCTTTAAGGCTTTGAGAAATTTTGCCTCTATTTTGTTTTCCTGTGGGTTTCATGTTGGGCTCACTCACAGTAACATCTATCAAAGCTGATAACATAAAAATAAAAACAGAAGTTCAAGCTGCAAAACAGAATTCACAGTGTTTGAAGGTATCTTTTTACTGATTCAGTAACACACACACAAAAATAAAAAATCTTTCCGCTGTGAGAAATCAATTATCCCCACCTTTTTTTTTCACCTACCAGTACAGGCCAAGAAGGATATCTCCTAAATTTGCACCATGCAAATGTTCCCACGGTAATGGAAGGAGGCTCTGAAAGACAGAACAATAAACATATGGTGTAAAAAAAGTTAAGTACAACCTCAATTCAGGGGGTGGGGGAAGTATGGTCAATATAAAAAGGGATTAAGAACCCCAAATGCTTAATGTTTTCTTCCTCTAGTGCAGAACTGTTCCTTCAGTGATAAATGGGAAGTGCACAATCCCAAGCTGAACACCTAAAATCTTCACCGCTCAGACAGCTCTACACCAAGAAGAATCATTCATCAATAGCTGATACAACCATAGTAGTAAGAAATCACAGCAGAAAACCTTTGTGAAGGAAAGAAAAAAGAAAAAAAAAAAAAAAAAAGAGTTGCAAATGCCACTTCAAAACTCATTAAGGAAAACAGAAGTCTTGTGTTAACATTGTCCAGAGGCAGCATCCACCTCTCTGGGGTCTGAGATGGACCATCATGCAGGACAGTGTTCAGAAAAATCAGTACTTTAAGGACACCATGTGCTCCAAACCAAAGACGAAAATGACCAGCAGCAGGTCCAAAAAGTAGCCTTGGTAATGGCATGGGGTTGTATTAGTGCTTTTGGCAAAGCTCATTTATACTGGTTTAATCTGGTTATACCATTATCATAGTGGAGTTCACTGACACTCCAGAGCACCATATGCAGTCAAAAGACCCCTACTGATGTGCTTGATGGAAGCTTGAGATAAAACAATTTAACAGTTTAATTATTATGTCTTTGTGTCTTTTAGGTGCTGTTGAAGAAATTGCATTATTATAAATTCTGTATTTATGACATCAGGTAATACAAAAAGGTATAAATCCAGTTAGAATGTCATCAACGTAGAGGTTATTTACACTCAGTCACTAAGCATCACTCACTTTTATTCACAGGCATTAAAAAGCTTGGGAGGTCTTCCTCTTCCTCCTCCTCTTCGCTTCTCTCATTGTCTGGGGAACACATCGTGGGATCTTCGTAGTGACTCAGTTCTATTGACAGAGCTGAGGAAAGCAAAGAGTCTTCTTTTGGGAAGAGGGGAGTGGAGAATACACAAAAACAGAGTCCGATGTTATTACTTTACTCACCCGAGTTACCTGAAGATATCAGCTGCTCGCATAGCTATTCTTAAAAAAAAAACACACACAAAACCTCTAAAGCCTTCTGAGATATGTCCTGCAAAAACTAGGGTTACATTCTATGGGGTGATGCTACCATCAAACCAAACCTTGGATTTTTTAAAACGAGAAATATACATAAGACTCTACCTTCCTCTGCTGTAGTGGCTTCCTCCAGCTCAAATCTTGGCCTTTTACGTTTAGATGGCTGAGTATTGGTGTCCACTGTTAAATCACCAGTCTCAGTCTTCTGTGATCGGCCACGCCGACACTTGACCGTGGAGCCGTTGGCCTGCCTCTGCTTCCTTGGTGCCCTTTGTGTCAGCTGTCTTGCCTGGGCGGCACGACTTCTTCGAACCTTGGTGTTGGAACATGGTGAATCTCTTTCTACTGTCTACAAAACGCAAAAGAAAAGAGTTGGAGTAAGTAAGTGTAGGTTGTATATTCTGCACATAAAAAAACAACCAGTAAAAATAAGTTGAACTTCATAGAACACCTTTTGCTGAGTAATGGGTTCAGTGACATGTAGCTGCTCTTCATTCACTCTGGGAGGGGAGCCTGAAATGTTGGGAAAAGTGTGGATTGGGGTGGAGGTAAGGCTGGCTTCTTGTAGCCGTCGTGTTTGTCCTCTTCCTCTTCTTGGAGTACTTGGTGAGGAACTCAAAGCAGACTGGATGAGCGGAGACGGGTCACTGCCTGCCACAAAATTTAATTCCTCTGTGGCTGGAGATAAGTCAGTGTCTGTTCTGACATTCTTTCCACATGTCTTTTTCGGTTTCCTTTTTCTTGTTTTACGTGATCCTCCTGAAAAAGAAAGTCATTTCCTTGCTGTAATAATCAAATCAGAAGAACTTAAATTTAGCCAAGTCTTAAAAGCTCTGATACTGTTCAAGAAATACAATGTCTGGTTCAACTTAAGATCCTTTATTGTCATTGTAAAATACAACAAAATCATGGTTACCTTTCATTGCTGTCCTCTCATCTGGGAGCTTTCTTTAAAGCTCATTGGCTCACAGAATACTGCCCAAGTTTACCTGATTCAAGAAGTGAAATTTACTGCCATTAGCATTTTTAAACTGAGCAACTTGAATTTCCACAGTAAGCATCAGTGATGTCTGACAGGTAAAAACGGTCATAACATTTAAATAAGCATAGTAAAACTATACCTCTGCCCAACCTGTTGGGACATTTTAGCGTCTATTTGTGCCGTTTTGTCTTTGCTAAATGATGCATACCATTTTTTTTTAATATTTTAAAAATCACAAAAACTTGGAAAAGCATGTACAGTTGGGGCTTTCTTGTTTGTTTTGTATACCCCCTTGCAAAAATATCACAAATACCATCGTTAACAACTACTTTAACAAAAATAAACAAAAAGGGTAACCGTCAAAGTGAGTTTCCCTTGGATGAGTTGGAAGGGAGACTCGCCGCAGTGTTTACAAATAAATGAAACATTACAAAGAAGCTGTGGATAAACAACTCGGTTGTAACAAACTGATACCAATCAAAGAAGTCAATATTATGTTCACACGGTTCCTTAAGGAAGTAGTCTCCCTACAGCTTGAGGCAGACTTGGGCACAAGCTAACATTATATTCAACCAAATTATTCAAAGCAACAGTTTGTTAGAAAACAGAAGACAGTAGTCCCTAAAGCCAAAGTTTAACCCGAGGCGAATCAACTAAACTACTAGCCTAGCTAAAGCTAGCCACCCACCGTTAAATTAGGTTTGTTGTTTGGACAGCTAGCAACCAGTTTCCCCACAACGACCTGGCATCACAGTTCCTCTTCATATATGCTGTTGCACAACTATCCTTATGGTAGTTAACGATTACAAATATTTCACCTTAGATAGTGAAAGCAACACGTCGTGCACACTGCTGCGAACAATTTGTTTTCATTCGGGACTTAATAAACAATCTCAAAGATCACGTCTTAGCCAAACGCCGCCCAGTGGTCTGGAGCGTGTTGTTTGAAAATAAAACGGTTGTGTATCATAAAACGGTCAGAGACACGAAGAAGCAATAAAACGAAAGTCTCTTGAAGACGGTTTCTGGTTCAAACACAGATTCGAGCCATGCAAGATAATAAGCGTTTCCTATGTCATTACTCTGGCGACTGAACTTCACCGCGATAGTGACATCGATAGATATGATTCCTATTGTGCCATTAGGCAGACGCAGAGACCGTAAAAAAAGACGTTGCTGCGATCCCCTTAGACTTTTTTTTTTTTTTTTTTTTGCTGTCTTCTGTGTATCTTTATTATTATTATTATTATTATTATTATTATTATTATTATTATTATTATTATTATTATTATTATTATTATTATTATTATTATTTTTAACATTATTAATATTATTATTAACAGTATTATCCAATATATACATAACAAAACGGTATGCCAAGGGTATACATATTAAAAGAGACCTGTGGGACATGTGGAACAAGATGACAGTGAGTTTTGCTGATAACATTGTGATTTGTTGATGTAAGTGTCCTCTATAGAACTGCATGTGACACTGTAGGTTTGCTGTGTAATTGTTAGTTATATGGCAAAGATGCATGGATTTCATCACAAAATCGCGGTATTTGACAAAGGGAATAGGAAGCAAATCTGATCTGTTTCCCGTTTTTCCTCCTTTGTGGCTATTATAGTATGACCTGTGTAGTTTATGAGGTCCATTTGAATGTACCGCGAGTGCTTTGGCCGGATTGGCCGTAAACAGTTGTGTAGAAGCGCATGCACCCCTGACCCTTCCCCTAAACCTAACCAGACCCACCCACAATGTGACACGCCCACAATGCGACACGCCCACACTACGACACGCCCACTGGGTTGCAAGCCGCAGATAGATACACTTGGGCAAGTAGGGAGATCGCAGCAACGTCTGCTTGAAACGGAGATGGCGTGACCGCTGTTAAACGTCGTGGTGGAAACAAACTGATTTTACTTATGAAGTGTTTCTAAATAAATAAATAACATGTTGAGTTCAGCGTGGGTTTTAGTTATTTATTTTTTTTTAGCTACATACCAAGGACATGTTTGTTTGAAACAATGTATAAAATTGTAAAATTCCTACTTTTTCAAGCCCCTAAACGTTACATACATCTTCCTTTACTAGTTTTCCACAATTTTTTTTAGGTTGTTTAAAGTTCACTAAATTAAACATATTAAACTACCCCAAACTATACACATTCACTGACCACTTCAGGTATTTAGTTTATTTGCTTATCATCACAAAAAGTTATTCAGCCAATCAGTACTTCTTTGCAGTTCACTAAACCAATAGGCTATTATGCCAGAGAAACTCAATGGACTATATGCACAACTATGCATAAGTACCAAACTGGTATTCACATAGCTATACATGCTTTTTTTGATAGGCTACCTCAGATGTGTTCTTCTATTCAACATTATGTAGGGCTTTTGGTTAATGTACACAATCTTGTCCTTTTCTTAATTAAACAAGTGGCCTACAAAAATGATTAAACACACTCTATAGAGATGGTTAGAAAATATTAAAGAACCTTTATATTACATGGCAAAACTCAGAAGACACACATTGAGACCAACTTGATATTATTAATGAGGGTCAGTATACCTCTGAAAACTTCAGGTAGGTAATGACCAGTGTTTGTTTGTCTGTTTGATAACAACATAACTCAAAAAGCTATGAATGGATTTGGATTACATTTTCAGAGAATGCTGATCATGCCTCAATGACGCACTGATTACAGGCACAGTGTAAGAATTGCTGACACCCAGTGGTAAAGATGGGTGTTTGAAAGAAAAGAAAGAAGCACTGTTGTGAATGTACGGTGGCCATTAGTGGCAAAAATACTCCCAGACATAAAGATGTTTTCATCTGTGAGTGGATCCAGTGGTCTCAGGTGTAGCTATGACTTTACTATGAGTAACTACTTTTAATCTCTTTTAAGGCATTACCTTTCCCAAACAGTGCTCTAACTCATATTAAACAAAGCTGGTACAGCAGTTTTAAAGTTCAGAAGGTTCTTCCTTCACACACATTGTTTTGTCCATTTTGGGATACCACAGTAAAAATGGTGGAACAAATATGGCAGCCTCCATGTGCACTCGCAGCAAGCAGATATAAATGGCTCATTCTCAGAAAATAAACATGTTCCAGCTTTTCTAGTGCAGTGATTGCACATTAATAGAAACACCGTTTCAAATTATATATCAAACTTTTCTGCCATTGACCTGTGTTTTTTTTTATAAACTGTACCTTTAAATTTTGGTGTTGATCAGGATCACCACCTGGATCCAGGAATTCTTTATTCCTGATTCAGGATTCTTTATCATTGTGAGATGGGGCCATATAGGGGGAACTGAGCTGCTTGGTGAAGGTCTGTGCTCTCCGAGTACTTTTCTAGTTTGCTATGGCTCACACTACTGTGTTAAAGTTCACTGATGAGCCACCACACATCCATGCACAGGTTTAACTGGTTAATTTTGTAAACAGTTGCATTTTTTGAGGAGAACAAGAGAAGCACCAGTTATTCTACTTCAAGCAAGATGCCCTGAATATTCTACATGCTGACACAGTCATTGTTTTAGGCGGGTGTATACACTAATACTGTGTTTCTCAATCCTGGCCCTCGACTGTACAGCATGTTTTGGTTCTTACCAACTCCAGCACACCTAATGCAAATTAAATGAACCACTCATCATGCTCTTTGCAAGCCTGCTGATGAGCCATTGATTTGAGTCAGGTGTGTTAAAGTAAAGACACCTCGAACACGTGCAGGGCAGTGGTATCCGAGGAAAGGATTGAGAAACACTGCCCTGGCTACTTTTGTTTAGTTTGTTGCTTGTAGTTCTTTGTGTGCATGATTTTCATACTTTGATATTTGTTGTGATTTAGGTTGTTTGTATCCTATAGCTGCTCCTGATGATTATGAGCTTTGCTTTCCAGGAGAGGCTGCGATGTTCTCTGTTATATTTCTGTGCAGGTGCAGCAGTTGGCTGTTTAGTGTATCTTTATCTTTTATTTCTTCTTTCCTTTGAATTTTTATGCACTCCTTGTTCTTTCTATTCTTTAACTTCTCTTTCCTCTTGTCAGGTCCAGCAATATTATGTAAAATTCAGTCATAAACAAAAATGTAAAAAAATGAAATATTATAAACAAATTAAATTCAGATTATTAAGAGGAGCCTTTTATTCATAAAGCTCCCCTTGGCAAAGCAAATCTGTTCGGCACAACATAGCTGCCAGATCATCATTCTGCTACTATGTTGGACAAGACAAGTTTAAAGGGACTTAAGGCAAGATTAAGAAACAAAACTCGCGACTGGCGCTTCAGGTAGCTGCAGCCACAAGCCAAGCCGTCACGGGAGCGTTCTTAAACTGAAGCTATAATGTTGTTTACTACACTTTTTCTTTATAGTTACACTATTTAGTGTCTTTCAGTTGATCTCGTTTGCTGACGGCAGAAGAATCCATAACTATCACTTACAGTGTTTGAATTTACCGTGACCGTCTTCTTCCTGTATCAAAACTGCGGATGTAGCGTCATTTGACGTCACGTCCGCAGGGCAGCGTGGCAAATGCGGACACCGAATTGCAGCGCATTTTGCAGCAAACAGCTTGTTCAAGGCAACAGAGAGAAACATGGGTGGAAACGTTATTTTTGGTATTTAGCGCTTCATCACCCATTAGTATAAAAAAATGGACATGCATGTTTGTTTGTATTTTAAATTCCTGCCTCAAGTCCCTTTAAAGAAAATGAAACAAAGATGTCCTGCATAACGCTGAAAAGAACTTCAGATAATGGGGTCAAAATTTGTCACAAAAATTATTTAAAAAAAATTGAACTGCTTGTATTGTCAGTTCAGGTGCGGGTGTTGTAATGGTGTGGATTGATACTTGGCACAAGCTGGGATAGGCTCCAGCAACCTCTGTGACCCTGAACTGGATAAGCGGAACAGAAAATGATGATGATGATGAATGGCTTTTCACTGCTACAGGTCCAAAATCACTGGTAATTTTTTTCCCCCATCAAAAAAAATCTTAATATTTTATGAAGGGATAAAAAGTAGAATAATCACTTTTCCCTGTATATTGACTGAAAATGTTTTGATGTTTTTTCTTTCAGCATCATCTTACTCACTGTGTCTATCATCTTATCTTTAATTACTACATGTCCTCCTCATAATGAATTGTCAACACAGAAAAGGTGATATTTTTCCTCGTCACAGAGCCAGAATGCTCTGATAAACATGTGACGGTATGTCAGGTATTAAATGCAGACAAACAAATAACAAGGATCCTGAAACTTAAAAATGCTGCTCGGATTTGAATCCTTGTTACGCTTTTGGGATACCTAACTGACATGAAGTGCACATACATTGCCAACTTATTTGCTGTTCTGTAGTTTGAATTTGTTGAGCTTGAGTTTAGTATAATGGAGAGGTGTTTCCTTCTCTGGCCTCCTGGCCTGTCGCACCTGCACCAGTGCCACCTTTTACCTCCAGCTGATGACCCTGAGGAAGGTTAACAAGGTTAACAAGGTGCTTTTCTATTAATGTTTCATTTCTATGAAGATTTGAAACTCCTTATCAAGTGGCTCGTCTGTCTCAAGGAGTAATACCTTCATGGCAACAGCAGAGTGCACTGTGTAGTCGTTCACTGGCTGCTCTCAGGTCTCTCTAGAGTGGCTGGAAACAGGAACCTCTCCTCCGAACAGATTCATGGTCATGCACTGATATTTATGGTTCCCTAAAGGTGAGATCATTACTGATATTTTCCTAAGGTTTCCAATTATAATTTTGGCACTTGTGATAAATTGGCCCTTTTTGATCATTAGTTTTGACTGACATTTTTAGAACACTTTCCGAAATTAAAATGTTATATTTTTTTCTCAATCTTTCTCTTTATCAATTAGCTATTTCAAATTAAGTTCCAAAGCAAAAACAAAGAATCCTGAAATTCTGAGGTCATGCGCCTCTCGTCTATCATGTATCCAAGATCGTAGCTCCCAACATTTCTGTTAGAAATACAGTGTTTCTCCTCCCTTTCCACGCTTGCTGCAGTCCACCTGCCATTAAGCTGGAACCTCTGGATCTGCATTGGCCTGCAGGTTGATGAGAAGCAGGTTGGCCCCGCCCTCGTCCAGATGTGCGTCTCGCTCCAATCTCCTCAGTCCACTGCTGGCATCAGCAGAGCGCGGAGCCAGGGAAAGTCAACAGGAGGGTGCGCAAAACACCATTTAAAAGTCTCAGTCACGAGGAGCTGACTCCTGTAGCTGTGCTCGGCACCAGTCGGGTTCTAACGAGTCGTGACTTTGTCGTTAGACCCGACTTCACCCTGAGGGCGGAAGATTTACCTGAGCAGCGTGAGACGCAGAGCGGAGGAGAGGCAGGGCTGAGCGCGCGGCGGTGCCAGTCCAGCGCGCCGCTGATCAGGGAGCCTCGCTGAGCGCAAGCTGCTGACTGGGAGCGGTCTGCACAACCTGCGGCAATTCTCTAGCTTTTAGAAGTGGTCCGAGGGCTTTTCATTTTTATTCTGACGCAACATAACCGGGGAAAGGGGGAAACCATTTGTGATATTTCACCTCTTGGCGGATGAGGATGTAACCGATTTCCACATGCATCTTGAGCAGCGTTGGGTTTTACCTCAAGCCCGAGAGGAGCAAACTGCAGGGGCGCGTAGTTAATTGAAATCGATCCAGAGGTTTCTTTTTGAATGTGAAGCGGCAGCAAAGCTTCTTTCTCCTCTCCTCCCCCTCCTCTCACCTCCAACATGACTTCACTGTCGGGGACCAAGGAGAGGAGCAGCCGGAGCAGAAAATATGGGGTAGGTTTTTCAGTCCAGCAGTTAAGGAGTTGATGCTCCACTGTGTATAAGCTTGGAAAACATAAAAACTTATCATCCATTCGGGGCTGCATGCTCTTCATCCCACCATCCACCCATTTTAATTACAAACTGTAGTTTGCTTCCATTTTCAGGATGTCATAAATATGAAACTGATGACAGCTCTCATTAGATTCGTGTCCATGCTGCTGATTGATGGCTTAGTAACTATCACACTTCACACATCACTGCTAATGGTGTCACAACAATGGTGGGGAATTTTCAGTGATAGATCTGCTGCATCTCTTAATTATCCCTGAGGCAAACCAGGTATCATACTCACACCTGTGTCTGCCTTGCACCTAAAGCCTCATTAGCTTTAATTTATTACACAGGTTTGGTCATATTAAAGCCAGCTCTTCACATGGAGAAGGCTGTGCATTCCTGCCTATCATCCTACACAGTGATGCTTTATTATGGCACCAGTTGTACCCAGCTTCTTCAGCCACCACCACAGCAGTGGCTCTGTACTCTGAATGGATTCAACCAGGCGAAAAAGATCAAATTCTCAACTCTTTGCGGCTCATTTGATGTTCCCATGTGACTGAGTAGAACAAAATGATACAGGGATACACTGGTTTGATCGTATTTTGTTATTAATGGAAGCAACGAGCAGGCTGACTTAGGTAGTAGATTTTAAGTATCACTTTATTTATTTATTTATTTGATTAAGAAAATCTATTCATTTTTATTCCCAGAGGTTTGACTCTTTCTCTTGCCGGGTTGGATAACCAGTAGCCTACAGTGATAGTCTGCTGTATGTTCAGCACGCATGTTTCTGTCTGGAATTGTCTCTGTTCATTTATATTTTCCATTTTTTTATTGTTGCATTTGTACTAATATATATGTTTGAGCTGAGATTTGTCTTTTTTTTTTAAATACTTATTGTCATTTCTCTTAAAAATATCAGATATGATATGAAAAAATAGGCAACTGCTTAAAATACCTTGGGGATTACTGTTAGTGCACATCTTTGCTTTGATTAACAGGAAAAATGCAAGTAACTTAATACAGGCCATGTGCTCTCGCCTCCTCCTCAGGATTTTCTTCTCATCACAGTGCAACCTGTCGTGTGAGGCAGACTCATCAGTGCATATATTCACACACCTTTGTAGGATTTATTGTGCATTTCCTGCCAATAATTACCCATAATCCTTTCTGGATTTTTTTTGTAGATGCCGGACACATCCCCAACAAAATCTTCCTCCTTTTTCCCGGACACATGGTACCGAAAGGCCTACGAGGACACCACCCGCTCCAGCACACGGCCCACACCAGAGGGTGCTGGCTCCATGCCCAGCTCCACTGGCACCCCGTCTCCAGGCTCAGGAATCTCATCACCAGGATCCTTCTCTGGATCACCAGGAACCATCTCTCCAGGGATTGGCACAGGATCACCAGGTTCTCTCGGTGGTTCTCCGGGTTTTGGGACGGGATCACCAGCGTCAGGCAGTGGAAGTTCTCCTGGTAGTGAGAGAGTGATATGGTGTGAAAACTGCAACGCTCGGCTGGCAGAGTTAAAACGACAAGCACTGAAACTGCTCATTCCTGGACCGTACTCCAGCAAGGTAAATATTCACTTTTCTCTATGTGTGGAAACAAATGTGAGCATGTATATTTTGTGCAGCCTTAAGCCGTTGGTCATCTCTTGGTTTGCTGGTAATGCTCAGTGGCATAAAGTCCAAAAATAACTTGCTCCCTTATTAACTCTGACATTTGAACGTGACACTGATTAACTTGATTCCTCATGAAAGACTGGGCTGCTAATCATTCTCTGCTTACAGTATTGCTGTGTCATCACAGTTATTGTTGTCATAAATCATAAGGAGGTTGATATCGGCTGTTTCTAAACCCCCACTTGAACAGCTGTGGGATTCACGATCATTATTGTATCTGATGCTGCTAATCAAGTTCTGACAGAGTGCCAAAAACAAAACCATAACCACAACTGAGATTGTTTTGATTATTATCTTTTACCTGATTGATCATTTTCACTAAATCAATGATCTGACTTTATTCTGTTTTATACTGATTTCCTGCTTTTGACAGAATCAGTTGGATGGATTACTGTAGGGTACTGACTGGTTGCTGCACTTATTTATCTCCATGGACTGAGTGATTCTCAGTAGGCAGGTTAAGAGTCCCAGAGTGCTTTAAGTTGATTTTGGATACAAGACAAAATTACACATTTATCATCATGACTTTTATTTTCTTCTTGTACACTAGATAGTTTCCCTTTTTCTTCCGTTTATAGTTAATAGATTAGAGACTTGTGCTGGCAGTTACTAACATGCTTGTTGCAACAAGAATTAAAGCTTAGCTTTCAACTGTATGGGCGCTTTCTGCAACTAAAGAAGCCTTTCTATTTCATTCTACTTTTTAAACTCACTTGGGTCATGTACAAAAGCATAATTGGAAAAAAAAAGAGCATTTCAATTGAAAATGAGTTTGGAGCAAACAGAACTGAATTGTCATGTGTACTCACATATGAATCCTCCAAAAACACAATGAAAATCAGCCTGGCAGTGTTTTTGACTGCCCATATTTTGTCCCTGGGTTTATTTTGCAGGTGTTGACTGAATTTAAACTGTGAATACACTGAGCCACTCACACAAAGCTTTGAGTTAACTGGTAACAAATAAGGATATATGATGAAACATGCAGCTAATAACATGCAGAATCAGATGTATAGCTGAGACTTACAGTATACTGTGTGCAAGATGGTTACAGGGTGGAGAGATTTGATTCTTATTAGTTCAAGAGTATGACAGTTGGAAATGTTTAGGAGCAGTGGGGGTTAGTTAGAACTGCTGGTTGGTAGACCACTAATTAAAGCGTATTTGTGAGGTCGGGGTTAGTTCAGGCTGATTACAGCTTCCCCGTTGTGGTCAATTTTATTACAGTGTAGAATGAGCACAAGCCCAATACAGTGTTTCATAATTTAGGTTTGCTGCCGTTATGTCTTAATGCAAAATGTTACTGTTTGCGTTACTAAAGATTATTCTTTTACCCACAACAACAGTAAACTGGGCCGACAATGATTCACACAATCTCTGTACAAAGCCTTGAATAATGTAAAGGTCATCACATTCCTCATGGTTCAAGGACGTATCACTGAAAAGCAGAAAATCTTGTGATTTTGTCTCTGTGGGTCTGACTGATTAAAATTCTGAAGCATGAACACAAAAATGCTTTGAAATAAGGTAGCCTTTGAATACAGGTGCACTGTACGCCCTGCGTGCAGCGCACTGAATGCCATCAGAGCAAATTTATACTCAGTAGAAACATGAATGTTTTCTTGATGAGTTCATTAGCAACTGCATCTTCAGCCCAACTCTTCACATATTCAGTGTGTTCATTAAATTTCTAGAAATGCATTTGCTAAACTAATTAAACTTTACAAACTAGTACAGGGGTGTCCAGGGTCAGTCCTCGAGAGCCACAATCCTTCAACTTTTAGATAGATCCCTTCTCTAGCACTCCTGAATTCCCTCATGCACCTCATTCAGCTCTACAGAGGCCTGGTAACCAGCCATTCATTTGATTCAATTGTTGGAGAAGGGGTGCATCCAAAAGTTGCAGGATTGTGGCTCTCGAGGACTGGACTTGGCCACTCCCGAACTAGTACAATCCCAACCATCTGTTGGGCAGAGATGCTCTCATGTGCTGCAGACAATGCTGAGAGTTTAGTCCACAACTGAGTATAAAGCTGCTCTCCTGGACAAACCATGAGATGACACAATCTCTAAAGTACAGCAAACATATTTCAATGGAGAGTGTTCTGTTTTGAACAAATAAGACAATCTAAACACCAAGGCAAATAGGAGTCAACTGGTATATCAGCTACTTTTTGTTTGGTCATTGCTTCCTCTGATGTGGAGTTGTTTGAACCTTTGGCAAACACACCTGATACAGCTCTTTTAGAAACTTTGATGCCCACAAAAAAAGAAAAAAAAAAGAAAAGAAAAGGCAGCCTGATCTGCCATAGTATGGTGGTCTAGTGAACCAGTTCTACTTAGTAGAAAAGGGAAAATTCAGCCCCAGGTCAAATACTCTACAGTATACACCACTCTTTTAGTCTGTTATGTTAACTTAAATTTAACACCTTAAGATGTTAAATATTGAAAGCATGTTTCTAATAACCTAATAAGCTCATACAGGTACCACAGACATCCCAGATAGAAGCTCATTTTCTGCAGCTTAGTATGGAGCAGCCCCTCTGCAGAAACGGAACAGGATCAGTTCCCTTGCTGTACTGTAACATACCTCTGGGTCATTACTGAATAACTTAACGGTTCAGTTATTTATTTATCTATTCTTTTAACATTTTTTTTTACCCCAGACAAGAGTACACTGACCTGCACAGGTGTTCTGTGTCAAAGAAATGCTGAACTCCTGTCCTTGGTGAAAGAGTGTGACCTAATAATCCTTCCCTTTCAACCAAATGTGCCACAGCAGCAGTTCAGTGTGTGTGTGCATGTGTGTGTTCTAAGTGTTCTGTCAGTATGAGACCTCATGTTATTCCCACAGGACAGTGGGACATGTGATCCCCACACAGCTAGAATACAAACACACGCACACTCACCAATGAATAAAAATCACACATAAACACATGCAACCCTTTGTCAGTCTCATGAATATGGAGACATGACCGGCCATGCTTGAGCCATGCTAGCCACACACACTCACAGTCAAGTTGCTCCAGCTTCAGAGGACTGGTATTCATCCTCTAACCACTGCTTGCTTGACTTCAACGCTTATCTTAAGGCAAGTCTGTCATAATTAGAGTGTGACTTCTTTTGTCCCCCACAAACTAATAAACTCCCCACAGTGCAGTTGTGTAAGCACATTTGTCCTCACCACATGAGCAAAACAGGTCCACACACACATTCTCACAAAGTGCTGTTAATAATATGTTAATTGTGACCTTCACAAGTCTTACCTTTTGAATATTTCTCTGTGTGCACATCTGCAGTTCAGTGTGTGTATGCATGTGAATTTGTCTGTGTGTGTATGTAGACTCACAAAAAATGAATTTGTGACATCATTTGTCACAATGCTGTAATGTCATGACTGAGAAGGACTCATCCGCTTATAGATTTTATTAGCCGTAATTAAAGTGTTTGTGCATTTTTTTTTTTTTTGTAAAATTATGTTGAATAATCTTTATCAATACATTTAATCAGGAGCAGTCTGATTGTTTACGCCTCAAAGAGGAGCTGACAGTTTACAGACAAAGATTATGAAGAGATGAAGATAGACTAAAAGATTAACTGTCACCAGACAAAGGAAGATTATTGTACTGTTCTGTGCTGGTGTCTTAACTGGTGTCCTCAAATTAGAGGCAAATCCATTCCCAGTTGGTTTTCCTTAGTTATTGCTATTCTATACGCAGCTGAGTGAGAAACGAGAGCATGAGACAGGCTGGTCATTTTGCTGGGGGCACTGTTGTGTGAGTGTGGGGGCAAAAGGGTGCTCTGTTGAAGGATTACATTGAGCAGAGTGTGTTTCAAGGTTGAGATGCGCACTGAAAATACACGTGCAGTTGCACGACTCAAAAGCACATCTGGCTATACAGCTGCATCCACTTAAGGCCTCCGCCCCTGCTCTGCTCGTATGTGTAGCTGTGTGTGTCTGTGTATTCATCCCTTATATCCATGCCTAAATCATAATTGGATGGAGGATGATCTGTTTTTGGTTGGTCCAGTTCAGCCCAGGAAACTGGGTCACTCCATGTGCGTGTGCATGTGTGTATTTTAGTCACCGGCAGTCTGTTTCAGATCAGCCAAAAGTCCAAACCTTCCATGTTTAGAAAGTGAAAGATATACAGTTCCACATCAGACAAAAGAAGAAAGCCAAAGAAGGGCATGTTTGTGGTTATTTTCTCTCATGAGGACCTCTTAGTGGCAACTTGAGATTTCGTGATATCGCTTTCATCCTGTTTTAACATCTATTTGAATTTTTTGTTTGAAGTTTAGACAACTTCACTGTTGGAGTTATGAATATCATACATGCACCTCAAGTTGTGTTGGGGCCCATTGATGGCTCTACTCGCATATGACTGGGCATTAAACATGTCAGTATCTTTTTCCACACATAAATTTTGCACATAAATACATGCTCCTAATGCTGAGGTCATTTAATAGTGCAGTGGCACTTGAAAATGGCAACTTTCTGTGGGGCAAACCTTTTTTTCAAAATCTAAAGCGTTTTCATTTTATTAAACTAAACATATCACTCTGTTTCTCTGTCTATAACCCTCTGAACATCTGGTGTTGTTGTCTGAGTTATTCATCACTGTTTATGCACTTAATGGAAGGCACTTTAATCCAGTTTTTCTTTGTATCTATAAAAACAAAAGTTCCAACATTTGAATAAATGGCTTTAAATTGTATTTATGAAGTCCTGCATTTTAATTCATCCTGTGTTGGAGAGCTCTACAGTGATGTCTCTCAGTTCTTAAATGCATCACAGTTAACGTTGGCCAACAGTTAGGCATCTCAGGATTACATAACTAAAAATGTGTTTTTTTTTTGTGTTTTTTTTTTTTTTCAAAACTGGTTACTTGCTTGTGATTCAGCTTTTGAAGGGCAGTGTGGCTATTTTCACACATTATCATTTGGAGAATTGAGTGTGGATTTTGCAGTTGTGCGTTTACATATGAACAAGACAAAATAATCTGTAGCCTATGAGATTTCTTCCACGAACTGGAGTGCCACCTGAGCAGAGCACAGTGGACATTATGTAGCCTAAAAAGTACACATTGGAAATCTGTTTCATTCACAGCACTTAGAGAGGAGTGGATTTGGCTGCCTATGTAATGATAGTTTTGTGTATTGTACTTCATCTAGTGTCTGCAATATAAAAATGTAAAATAAGACATACAGGCCATGAAGCAGCAGCTGCTATCAGAAATTTTTAATTTTTATTTGGATTAAAACTGTTTTCCTCTTTCGATATTTTTTTTTTAAAAAAACCCATTCACACCTGTTCACTGAAATGAAGTTTTACCTGCACTATTCACACATGTTCTTTTGGAGATATTTGGACTTTGCTCAAGAGAAGTGGCTGTATTATTTGAAACATGTCGGGTGTATCCAATACTCATATTTATAGTTTCTCACATGTCACCTGTCCAGAATGTGTCTGAAAAAAATTCAGGACTTCAGTAAATTAAAGCATAAAAACTGTTTTAGTCCATCCATCCCTCCCTCCCTCCCTCAGCAGGGAAGCCCAGACTTTCCTCTTTCCGGCCAGATCCGCCAGCTCATCCGGGGGGATCCCGAGGTGTTCCCGGGCCAGCTGGGAGACGTAGTCCTTCCAGCGTGTCTTCCCCAGGTCTCGCCCCGGTGGGACATAACGCGAACACCTCACCAGGGAGGCATCCTGACCAGATGCCTGAGCCACCTCCTCTGGCTCCTCTCAATGCAGAGGAGCACCGGCTCTACTTTGAGCCCCTCCCAGATGACCGAGCTTCTCACTGTATTAGGGAGAGCCCGGCCACCCTGTGGAGGAAACTCATTTTGGCTGCTTGCACTCAAGATCTTGTTCTCTCGGTCACTACCCACAGCTCTTAACCGTAGGTGAAGGTAGGAAGATGCTGTAGATTGACTGGTAAATCGAGAGCTTGATCGCTTTGTGGCTCAGCTCCTTCTTCACCAAAACAGACTGATGGAATGTCCGCTTTACTGCAGATGTCGCACCGACCTGCCTGTCAATGTCCCGCTCCATTCTTCCCTTACTCATGAGCGAGATCCCAAGATACTTGAACTCCTCCGCCTGGGCAGAACCTCATTCCTGACCCGAAGGGAACTCTCCTCCTAGTCCATTTTATTTATTTCCTTTTTACTGTTTTAGTCTTTTTTTCAAATTGGCAGCTAAAGCATGGAAAAACAGAAATTCAGATTATAGCTCATAGTTCGTTCTGAGTGACTGTGCAGCCTACAGCACCAGTACACCACACGACTCACCTAGTTTAATCCCTCCGAAACAGCTAATGGAAACAAACCTGATGAAAATTTCGATGGGGCAACATGTGAAAAGTTTGGTTGAAATTACCTGCATGGAGCTGGTTAGTGACAGCAGGGAGTAAATAGCAGCACCTGTGAGCGTGTTGTTTACATGCATTCAGTGTTGCTCCTGGTGCTTGTTAACCAGATGGAGGCAGTGCACTGTCAGAGGAAAAAAATCATTCAGTTGCCTCTACCATCTGATGCTTTTAGTCGTCATTTTACATAAAAGATAAATAGATAAATGCTGAATTACAGTTGTCTTTGTAAACATGCAAGTTAAAGAAGCAACTTACTCCCAACGGAGACAAAAAAAAAAAAAAAGAAATTTTGAATCTTGAAAATTTAAGATAACACTTAAAGACCCTCCATACAATTAGCAGAAGTATGACTTTGTTCTCTGATGATGCACTCCACTCTTAACATATTAATCAAAATCTTACATGTAGAATAATAATAAAACAGAAAATTGATGGTGTTCATGCGCAACATAGTTAAAGAAAGTAACGGCCTGTGGTTTTCTGAAAAAGTCTTCCTTCTGATACTGATATAACAGTTCAGTGGCCCAAATGTTTATCACACAGTTTTATTCATCATCTGACTTTTCCTAGTTCTGATGAAGATATAAAATGTTGGTATGCAAATAGTTGTTCTTTACCCTGATCATTTATACTGTAATTGGAGTGATTTTTCTCCCATTAAGAATAATTTAGAAAAAATTATCAACATGATCAAAATAAATCAGCTGCATCTCTGCATCTATATCGTTATGATTCTCAGAAAGTTGCCCGGTCTTTGGCACTTTAAGCTGCAGTTCTCTTGATGGACAAACACACCTTGCAAAAATCATTATTTTTTTTCAGATAGAGACTGACACTCTGTCAGATGCACAGAAAAACACACCCCCATTCCTTCAGTTAGATGCAGTCAGCTAGAAGTCTTGACCTTCATGCTGCCAGTCAATTCCTTTTAATTTCCAATGTAATGAAAAGATGATGAGAGGTTTATCTGGCCATCAGGTGAACAAGAGGTCTGTGCTGCTTTTTATATTCCACATGATGACTCGACTCCACTTGACTCTAACGGGTACTTTTCTCATGTTTGTTTTCTGTTGCAGACAAAAGCCCCTCAGCATAGACGGGATTAACTGCAATCATAGCAGCTCTACATGAAATTGCTGTGACTGACAGGACACGAAACTTTATCAAAACTTTTATGTGTGTAACTGTGGAAGCGTATTAACTGCTTTGGCCAGAAAAAAAAAGTTTTCTTTTCTGAGTAATTTCATTTTAATTAATGTAATTCAATTTTAGTTTTAGAGTACTTATTAACATCAAAAAAGTCACCTCAGGCACTTTAACTATAGAGAAAGCACAAGAAATCCCTCTGCGCAAGCTCTTTCATTCGTAAACATAACAAACGTGTGCTTACAAATCAAGCAAGGGTCATTTGAAAAACAAACATGCACACATGAAAAATGCTATGTAAATCAGAGCTTTGAAATTCATAATTGGTGCTCACATATTTGAAAAAAAGATGGTGCAAAAGTTAATTTCTGCTGCATAGACCATTAGATTTTCAGTCAGAGGTCTGTGGTGATTTCATGTCATCTCATAGTATCAGCTCAGATTGCATGGAACCAAATAATTACAGTATATTAAAGTATTTGGCATTTTGCTGTCTACAGTCAAAAAAATGAACAATTAAGTAAGATAGTGAATCATGGAATAAGAAAAAGGAGGATTTATAGCTCAGATAACTTTCAATACACAAAATCAAGGAGATTCATTTATAAATTTGGGATAATAATAATTTGTCCCCCACAACTACAGTACTAATTAGCCTGTAATTTGTGTGCTTAGCAGATTAGATGGAAGAATATCATCGCTCAGTAACACATCCTCGAAGGGATATGTAACTGCACAAAAGTAGCTAACTCCGTAATAACCAAATCCCATAACACTAAAGAAACCTGGCTTCTGAAAAACCACGGCAGCTGTTGTTGCCACGGCAGCGACATGAAACAGATGTGAGCTGCATACATAACTCCATCGGTGTTAATGGCCTCCTCATAGCTGTGTGTGTGTGTGTGTGTATGTGTGTGTGAGAGAAGCAGAAAGAGGATGAAAATGTATGGCATTCATGTGAATAATAGCTCATGTTAGTGTGTGTCTTTGGCTATATAGTTTGTGCAGTTGTGTGTGTGTGTGTGTGTGTGTGAGAGAGAGAGAGGGAGAGACAGAGAGAGAGAGAGAGAGAGAGAGAGAGAGAGCGTTAACAATCATGCCCCCCGATGGCTTTCAGGTGTGAAAGACATTACCATATAAAGAGGTGGCCTCATCAATAACAGCAAGACAGTGAGGATAGATGGATGTGTGTGTGTGAAAGAAGGGAGGGATGCTGATGCAGGCTGAACTGTAGCGCTACTTACTACACTTATGTCAATATAACCCAAACCTACCTACCTACACACACACACATGTCTGGTTTTCTATCCCCTTGGGGTACATCCATTGACATAATGCATTCCCTAGCCCCTTACCCCTAAACCTAACGCCCATAACTGATGGCCGAAACCCAACCCTTGCCCTAATCCTAACCAAAACCTAATTGTAACTTAATCTCTAAAACCTAATTTTGACCCTCAAAACGGGGTTTGGACCCGTGGGTACGGGGAAAATGTCCCCACGAAGGCAAAACGTCCTGACGGTGATGGTAAAATACGAAAAAAAGGTCCCTATAATGTAGCATAAACGCGCCCATGCATTGCACACAAACACACACACACAAACAAACAAACGAACTCAGGATATGACATTAACTACTATTCCCCCTGCACTGCAGAGTGATTCAATTCAACTAATTAATTTAAACAGAATTCACAAGAAAATCCCTGTGTGGAAAAATACCATAATATCTGTGGATATTTACATGGTTTAATTTGTTAGGCTTTCGGACTCTGACAGTGCTACATTTACTACATATTAATGATGGCAGGAAAAATCTATCTTACAACTGTCTTTTTTTTTTCTTTGGTAAATTGATCACACTTAAAAAAAACATTTTATTAATTAGGAGGATTATAATTAGCATTGTCTTGCAGCATCTACATTACAGGGTTGTATTATTGTTTCAGAAACCCTTGTTTATGAAACAATTGTTTCAAAGTCCCCAAATAACCAAACACAGCTCAAGATTTCTTATTGAATCATCTGACACTTCAGTGCTGCAAAACTCAGACTAATATGTGTCTGTGAAAGCACTTACAGAGGTATACGTTAATCACATGCCATGATGTGTGACAAAGATTTTTAACTTGGACATGACATCATGCATGTATTTTATTTAGATTGAACAATTAGAATAGCTGCTAAACTTTAGCTTACTTGCGTAACCCCGGTTCTCAGAGTAGCATGAGTGAGATGTCTCACTATGGGATACGCCCCCGCGTATTCCTCAGAGGCATCAATCTCAATTCACCAATCCTGATTGGCTGGTGATCGTGACGCTCACGTCACCCTCCCCTTAAGTAGCCTGTGCTACGCAGCGTCATTTAAGATAAGCACCTCTTCTCGCTTCGCCCAGCAAGAAAGGCTGTCTGGTGAGACATCTCACTCATGCTACTCTGAGAACCGGGGTTACGCAAGTAACCTAAAGTTCTCATTAATAGCACTTGTTTCGATGTCTCACTATGGGATATGGAGACTCCCGAAATGCTAAACAAGCTTATCTCAGGTGACCACCAGCGCTCAGGAAGTGGCACTCTGTTCCCCTGTGCGTCCGCAGCTTAGAACAGAATGGGCCACACTGGAGGCAGAGGCGTAAAACCAAGCAAAGGTGAGAGGTGAAGACCAACAGCAGCTGCACAAATATTCTGCATTGAGGCTCCTTTAAAGAGAGCCCATGATGCAGCAAGGCCCCGAGTGGAGTGAACTCGCAGGCCCACTGGGCCCTGTAAACCTCGACTCCTATAGGCCAAAACAGCAGCTTTCACAATCCAGTGAGAAAGCTTGCTTTGTGATGGGTCCGCCCATGTGGGGCTGTGACCATTAAACAAACAAAAAAAGGTTGGTCACCGTGTCCAAGCCTCTTTTACCTGTACATATACGCGCAGGGCCCGGACCGGACACAGGGTATGAAGTCGCTGTTCTTCAGGGGATGAGAATGGCAGTGGAGACAGTGCATCAAGGATAATGGGTGAACACACACCCACCACCTTGAGCATAAATGCTGGGATAGGCTTCAGTGACACTCTAGCCTCCCCTGGGGCAAACTGAGCGCACCAAGGATGAACTGAGAGCGCGTGAAAATCCCTGCCACACTAAGCAGAAGCTAAAGCCAGCAGCAGCACCGATTCTAAAGACAAAATTTTAGTCACAGAACACTGAAAAGTAGTGAGCCCCCTCACTACATGGCACTCTTCGAACACCCTCCACTTGCAATCATGGAGAAACCTAGTGGAGGACATCACTCTGAATAATACTGAATCACACTGTGGGGAAGCCCCACTGTGTTCAAGTTGAACCCGCAAACAGATGCGTTTAGTTGGCCCGCAGAGCCAGGCGTTCGGGATGTGGATGGAACACTGATCCCCCCACCTGTGACCGCATATCCCTGCTGAGCGGGAGCTGCCACGGCTGTCCGCACAGAAGCTGATATATCTCCACCAGCCAATGCATTTCTGGCCAGTGCAGAGCAATCAGAATCAGCTTATGTCCATGTTCCCGCACTCTTGCCAAAGTGGGGGGCACAAGGGCCAACGGGGGAAAAGCTTACAGGAGGGTTGGGGGCCAGACATGCGCAAGTGCGTCCACACTGAGCGGCGCGCTTTGGTCGCGCATTGAGAAGAACAGCGGACACTGCTCATTGTCCTTCGAGGCGAACAGATCCACAGAGGCTCAGCCGAAGCGCGACCACACCTGTTCCACAAAGACTGGGTGTAAAGTCAAGTTGCCTTACAACGGCGTACCCCTGGACAGTAGATCTGCTCCCTTGTTCAGGGAACCCGGAATGTGCGTCGCTCGGAGAGACAGGAAACGCACGCTGCTCCAAAGGGTCAGTCTCCGTGCCAGTGCGTGCAACTGGCGGGAGCGCAGTCCCCCCTGACGGTTTATATTTGACAGGAGTGGAGATGATTCCTATCCTCCTCATAATAGAGTTCCAGGACGTCGTCCGGAGGCGGGGCCATGCCGGTCGCTGATGCCATATCCAGCTGAGAGCCCCAGCTGGTCATGGCAGGCGGGTCTGGCTCTTCGTCCTGTTTGTCTTCACTGTTAGATGGGAAACCAGCCGTGGACAGATAAGGATCTTCGCCCGACAGGCTAGTTTGGCGTGCTAGTCGCCGTCGAAGACTTTTCATAGTAAAGCAGGCACAGTGCCTGCACGAGCCAGGGGCTTGAATAGCCTGTCGGGCATGTTCCAGCCCGAGGCAATCCAAGCAGACCTGGTGTGGATCTTTACACAAGATTTTGTTCCCGCAGACACAGGAACAAGCCCCAGAGTCCTCGGCTCCTCTGGAGTGAGGGCGGTTGAGGCTCATTACTACTAGCTGGAGTGCTAGCTAAATGTAAGTGCTAGCTGTGCTATCATGAAGTACGGTGCCAGCTGGTGGGCTAACATCACGAGTGTAACCTTGCGGTTATGCTGGCAGTCTATAGTGAAGACTGGGGACAGGGGCGAGCTAGCGTCCGGCGATGGGGGGCGCTAGAGAGTCTGACTATGGATGGTTAAGCTAGCTCGCAGTACCTGAGATTTGCTCCTCACGAAGCGAGAAGAGGTGTTTGAATGACGCTGCGTCGTAGCGCAGGCTACTTAAGGGCAGGGTGACGTGAGCGTCACGATCACCAGCCAATCAGGATTGGCGTACTGAGATTGATGCTTCTGAGGAATACGCGGGGGGCGTATCCCATAGTGAGACATTGAAACGAGTGCTATGAATGAGAACCACAGGCTCAACACTCACAACATCCCACATCCTACATCACTTGTTTGGTCTTGATAACAGCTGGAGGACACCTCATGCAAATTCCAAACTTAATGCAGTCACACCATTTTTTGAGTTATAATAACCAAAGATAATCCCATGACTCTTGCACAGTTATCTTTTACTCTTTTACCCAAAAGTACTTTTACTGGCGTGGTGGTTAGCACTGCAGCCTCACAGTAAGAAGGTCGCTAATTCGACTCCCGGCATGGAAGGGGTTGGAACATTTCCAACAGCGGCCTTCCTGTGCGGAGTTTGTATATTCTCTCCGTGTATGCGTGGGTTCTCTCCGGGTACTCAGGCTTCCTCCCACCATCCAAAGACATGCACGTTAGGTTAAGTGGTTACTCTAAATTGCCCCTAGGAATGAATGTGAGTGTAAATGGTTGTCTGTCTCTCTGTGTAGACGCTGAGACAGACTGGCAACCTGTCCAGGGTGTACCCGCCTCTCGCCTGAGAATAGCTGGACAGTTTGCCAGTCTGTCACAGGGTGTACCCTGCCTCTCACCTGATAATTGCTGGGATAGGCTCCAGCAACCCCCGTGACCCTGAACTGGATAAGCAGTGCAGAAAATGACTGACTGACTGACTACTTTTATCCAGCTACACCAATATATTCTTTGAAAGAGAGGTTCACAGAAAGCAATGAATAGAGTTTCAGTATTTTAGATTTGTGGACTCAAAATGACACTGCACAATGGAAATGGGACACACTAACGTTGTGGTTAGTGGTGCTACAAGTGAACATGTGGATATATATTTATTACTGCTTATCAGACAAAGAAATCTGACAGGCAGTACAGTTTCAAGAGTGAACAACCAGTTATAAATAGAGCAGTGTTTTTTTTTTCATATCCCTGGTTTTTCATACAGATGCACAACAGAATAGCAATAAAAATGTATATGATCTATCTATATATATATATTTCTGTACATATCTTTTCCTTTGATTGGTATTGGAGCAGTTCTAATGTACTTGTAACTTTAATCATCTGGACCCTGAGTAGAATAGAAAACAGGATCCATGTTTAAAGATTCTGCAAGGTTATTGATACAAAATAGGTCTGAATAAGTACCACTTGCAGCGTGCAGAATTTTTTTTCTCATTTTCACACCTTTTTTCACACCATTTACTTGCTAGTATACACTTCCAGACAGAAGATTTGCTTGCATCAGAAAACATTGACTCAGAATCTCTTATCGTGATTGACAGCCACTTTTGACGTGATGCAGCATTATCTGTCACAACTCTCAGATCCAACTGAATCTGAACTTCAGACTGCCCTTTTGAAGTAAAAAAAGGACTGCCAAAAATGCCCTTCCAATACAGAAATGGCCTTTGTTCATTGGTTTTGAACTAGGATATGTCCATTCTAAAAGGACACTTGTGCAAACACACATTCTACTGTACTTGTCAACCTCATTTCTTGAAAATAAAGAAAAGCAGGAGATATTTAGATTTAGAGGAGCTGAGGGAGAAAGAAAAACAAGATGATAAAGACATTTGGGGGGTGGGGGATTGACAAATAGCTAGAAGGGGGGAAAATGGAGCATTTTCTCTAATAGTGCTATCATTGTCACTAATGTCACTGACCCAGAGCGGACACACTTAATTAGACTAACTACTCCAGCCAGTAAGCCAGGAGGCTGCCCGTCAACACTCTCTCTCTCTGTGTGACCAGTCTGTAAAGAGGCAGAGAAGCTATAAAAAGATTAGCCAGTTCCAATAGACAGAAGGATGAGTTTGGCCAAGTGCACAAATTAGGAAACTGACAACAACAACACACTTTTTGATGGAAGTGTAACTGCAGATTTTAGCCATTTTAACACTTGAACCTCAGCCAAAGGCTGATTTTAAAGCAAAATGCTGGAACCATTTTTGCTACTCTGCTAAATTTAACCCTTGATTATTTAAAGTTGTGTTCTTTGTTGGTTCGGTGTGTGATATGAAAGGATTTGATGTTCCTATTTATCCAAAACTTCCATTTTATGCTTTTCTAGTACAATGAGGTTAAAACATGCATAAGATGAGGAATGCTGTGGCAGTGGTCTAAGCTTGAGACATTGTTGTTTATCCATGTCTTTCTTAAACTGAATATATGGCCATAAAACTTTTTTTGAGTCAAAAATAGGAAAATGTGGATTTTGATTAAATAAGCTGTTTTTCACTCATTAAATCTGAAGCTAAAAGAAGCCAGCTTTACATTTATAGCACCTTTGCATTCTTTCCAGGTCACAAAACACATGTACTCATCACTCCAATGGACTGACAACATAATGCAATAACAGGCAAATCATGTGGAAGAATGCACACACCCAAACACACACAGTGGCACATGACAACTTTTATACATACCATGATGCATAAACTTATCGACCTTAAGGATTATATGAGTGCACACACAAATAAGGACACACTGGCATGTGTCATGTGCATTGCAGTGAGGTCATGTACACTGCTTGATGCTGTTCTAAGTGTTAGCACCTGGTGCATAAGGCCCACAATGACCCAAGCTACTTACCTAAACAATACAAAAATACATATATGGAACACTATACGGTAGTTATGTTACACTGCTCGCTTAAAAAGGGGCCCCATATGTCATTTGGTCATCCATGGAATTATGATCTTTATTTACATTTGAACTCTAGTGGTCTTCAAAGAAATTGCATGGTAAGTGTCAAACGTGTATATACAGAAAGGGGTAGGCATTATAAGTTGATCTTCCTCCTGCTTCTTTTCATTTGTGGTGTACAAACAACAAAATGAATCAAAAGATTCTTTTTAATTTAATTATGTAAACCGTGAATGAAAAAAGACAAAAGAAAGATAATGGTCTACCTTATAGGCTTACATGTAAAAATATACATTTGTGACTCATTTTAATGGCACACCAACATTCATTATGCGCATTTTGTCAAGCCGTCGCTGCCCAGCAGCGTCCCAAGGCTGAGAAACCGCACTAAGCAACATTTCTATCCGGAACGTGGCGTTGCAGCCGAGTGTTGTTTGCGCACTGCGTCACGTGCTAGCAAACACACTGGGTATTTTTAGTGTACATCATGGCGGATTCGGCAAAAAAACACAAGAAAACATTATCGGAGGAAGGTAGGAAGAGAAAGCAAGAGTACCCAACTGCAGTTACGATGACCGCCATATATCCAATCCATGCAGGAAGTCTCATGCGGAAGTTAGTTAAATACCACCAAGAGTATCTATCTGCAGCTTGCAAACAGATGCGTTTAGTGTAGTTGGGTGGTTAGGGTTAGGAGAAGGGTCAGGGTCAGGACTAGATTTTAGTAAGTTACATGAAAGACACTTCCGATTGGGACTTCCGGCATGGATTAAATATATGGCGACGTACCGTGACTGCAGGGACAGAAGTAGAGAAAAGACAAGAGTCAAGATGAAACTGTCTTTTACTGGCTGGTGTGAGTTTACAGGTAGGATACAAGATGGATGCCAGTTTAGCTGTCGAAACGGGCCGCATCACTAAGAAAATTGCGAAAAGTTCTGCAGTGTGTCTTTAAAGTGGGGTCAGTGTCGTACAAAGAATATTTCTTGGCGCTTAATCATTGTTATTTATTGTTGTTAAAAAATTTTAATGCTAACCAAGAATTTTATTAATTTCACACCCAACTCCCCCTTCTTTTGTAATTGTTTAAACCCAACAAGGAAGTAGGTGACATGGTTGTTACACACTCTTGTGTTGAGACTATAAACTTGGCAATGGAAATGTGAAAAGGTTGTGTGAGTGAAAGTTGACGGCCCTTTCACTATGACTCCAACTGTCCGTGCACCCTGCTTACCTGTCCCCAGCGATGTGTCTCTGGCTCAATGGTCAGGGCGCATGACTCTTGCCTGGAAGGCAGGGCTTCAAATCCCGCCTGGGCCTTCCTTTTTCCTGCCACAGTAGATTTTAGCTGTAACCATGGCTACTTGCTAACCTGAACCAAATAATGTAATTACCTGAGGTCAGCAAGGACGTCACAAAAGTATTTTAGTGAAGTGATGTCATGATGTTTTTTTTTTTTTTTTTTGGATGAACCATTCTTTCTTTCTGGTATTGTCCTAACATTGAAAGCGTTGCACCTCTTGGCAATGACACATTTAACTTTTGGGGTTTTTGCACCATACTCCATTGCAACATGCAAATAGTACATGAATGTATTTGTATCTTTCTGCAGCAGCCAATTTATCTGTTAGCCATGCAGATGACGCTATCTTTGCTGCAACTGTTTTTCTCACATTTAAAAACACTTTTCAAACTTATAAAAGTTGATTCCATCATTCAGAGCCAAGATGAGAGGAGAAAATATTTCAGTAGCAGCAGGTGCCAGCTCCAGCACTGCGTCATTGTGAAGTCTTGCTCACATAACAGTTTATTTGAAGACCTGCTAACCACACTTCTAACATTAGTCAGCCTGCTGTCATAAGCTGATACATCACACAGAAGCATGCACGTTCATGCATGCAGACACACACACACGCACACACACACCCACACACACACTCACACTCAAACCTCATAGATAGCACATCTATCTTCAGGATCTTCCACTTGGAAAATCTTGTGACAGACCGAGGTGGCGGCTGTAGGAGTGATCTGTGTGTGTACGTGTGTGTGTTTTTAAACTTTATTTTATTTCAAAGAAATTTATTTTGATGTCTTTAAGTTTTTCTTTTCTGACTGGAGAGTTACATAAACACGGTGTATGCGAACCTGTACTGAAATTACATTTATTTTCATCTATGGGCTATATGTATGACTCCACTACTTCCTGAATTTAATAGCAGTCTTCTGTTTCCTGTCTTTCATTGTTGGACAAATAGATTAATTCAGGTGTGTCTGGCCAGATACTGATGTCAGACACACCTTGATTAATTAGTTTGTCCAGAAATGAAAGACCAGAAACAGAGGTGCACTACTAAATTCAGGAAGTATAGCAGAGTCATGTATATAGCCCATTAGTTGGCTTCACCAAAGCTGAAAATGAGAATTGAAATGTTTATTTTTTATTTATTTATTTTTGTCTGTTCTGCACAAGTCAGTTTGTTCTGTCATTGCTGTATAAAGACAAAACATCAAGCATCAGTTTGTTAGGAAGAAGTTTACATGCTTACTTTATAGAAATATTGAGTTTTCTACACTTTTTTAAACTTTTGCGGGAGCTATGGCTATGTTTTATAGGAAAACATTAAGGTTTTAAATCAATTACTGTAAGTGCTTTTCTAAAATCAGCTGTGAAAAAATCAAGAGAAAAACACTGACTAAAATAAGAATGAAGAGCATAAATTCTCACAAATGGAAATATAAAAGTGAATGTATGCTAAAATCACAGAATTCCTCAAGTCTATTTGACTGTGGTGATCGTTGACTGTGGCTGGTAGCAGCTCTCAGGCAACACAAAAAGATTTTACAGCATAGCACACAGTACAACTGGAAGCCCAAGGAGCTCAGTGCAGATCTGAAAAAGAGGATTGCAAATACACACAAGTGAAGGATGTGTCTTGCAGCTATTTTAAAATGCAGATTTTAAGAACACCAGTTCAAGCAAATGAAGTGAATTTAAAATACTTGAGGTGCTGCCTCTTGTTATGTACTGGAGGAAAAACCCAAACGGTTGCTATGAATTTGAGTTCTTGTGTCATTGTTTCAATTCAATAAGTTTTACATGCAGTATGTAATAGATGGGAAAACACATGAAAATCTACCATCCAAAGAGGAAGCCTCCTCTATAAGATGGACTGACGTTGAAACCTTACTGCCCTGACTTTTGGAGCTTTTGGCGCAGGTCTCCAAACATCCTCAGCTAATCCCTTCTGAAAATATGTTGAATACTGGAAAACAGTTGGCTCAGTTCCACAAAACCATTTAATTTAACTTTACAATTTCTAGGTAAAACAGTGGTCATAATTCAGGCAGAAGCTTATTGATAGTCACCAAAAGCATCTGATTTCTAGCTGTAATGTATATACTCTGCTTTTTGAGCCTGTATGTCAGGAGGAAATCGTTTAAGTACATCTTTTTAAAAATGAGTAAAGTTTCTGTACCAAATATGAGACTTTTTTTTATTATGCTCAGCATAGAAGCATTCCCTCTACCCAAACTTGAAGTTTGGGCAGAATATTTTGCCATGATATTCAGAGGCATAATCGGCGTATGCCCACTCTGAGAGGAGATGTACACAGCCCCTCCTGCAGTGCAACATTTGTAATGGATAGCTGGTTTATTTACAGAATATGAGCTCACTGACTTGCCTCTGTGCCTTCAGAGCTGTCACAGATGACTCAATGACATCTCTGGGTCTGACAAATATGACAGCTAAAAAAAACTAAAAACGGAGTCTGAATTAGTGTTAAACCTTGTAAAATTAAAAGGATAGCCAAGGTCCTTATTAAGTTGCATTTTTTTCAACTACGCATGTTGCCATTTTAAAAACAAATTACCACTCTATTGTACTCTATGGATAAAGGTAGTTGGAAGCTGAAAAAATAAAATATATAAGAAGAGGAGTGGGACAAAGGGACTGCACTGGAAAAAATGATGCAATTGTCTGCACAAAAGTGCAGTTGCCTCGTATTTGTGTGTGTGTGTAAGTTTGTTAGCGCTTACCTTTTAGGGTCAAAACTAAAGCCAGGGCTCTGCTTTGTCAGTGGCTCGTGTTTTACAAGTACTGTAATAGCATTCCTGTTCCATACACTGCACTGCTGCCCTGCAAAATTGGTGCGTTGGTGTATGTGAACATTCCAAGCTTAACTATACTGGCTAACTGACTAATGCTAAAGATGGGATAAGAAGGGAGTGTGTTTGTGTATTTTAAGGAGGTCTGTGGGTCTATTGTGCCAGAGTATTGTAAAGGGCAGGAGGTGAAATGGGAACAAGGATGACATTTAAGCAGCCGTTACCAGTCTGGCTCCAGGGCAGATTTCACTGCAGCAGATGTGTATCAGGTACTTTAGTTTTTTGTTGTTGTTTCTTATAAGAGCTTTTTACAGTTTTAACAAGGCCCCAGTATGATCCTGCTGCTTATTTAAACAAATCTAACAGAGCTGATTTTTCCTCTGCCAGACTCTTCTTTCTTTCCATTTGTCACTCCCTCACCCCACACTGAGAAGACATAAACATCATCCGCTTACTCCAATACTACTCATCCATCTCAGCCCAGCAGCGTTCCCTTTATCCCTTTATCATCCCACTATGCAGCCTGTGGAAAAAAAAATGGAGAAGATGGAAAATATAAAAAGAAAAGGAGAGGATAGAAGAAAGTGAAAGATGGAAAAAGACCTGGTAAAAATGGAGGTAATAATTCATATGGGCTGCACAAAGTTGGAAATAGGGAAGGGAAGGGGGGGGGGGGGGGGGGGGGGTGTTTGTGTGGGAGAGAGAGCCAGAATTAAATTGGCTGTTTGTTCCCACTGCGTGCCTCAATCAGACTCGGAGAATAGCTTCTAGCCGTTAAACTTTCCAATTACCTTGAGCAGATGGAGCCTGCGGGGCTCGATTTAGAAGGTTTAAAATGGTTGTTGTTGTTGTTTACTGTTGTCTGCTATTGACAGTACACCGGGATACCACGTCAGAGAGGGAGCCATGTAGGCTTTCCTTCTTTAATCTTTACCTCTATATATGTCTGAATCAGTCCCTCTTAAGATAGATTCTGTCTCACTGAATCACCCATTAAATATTTGACAACACGCAAGAAATATCTGATTGATCATATCTCAGACAACAGCAGTGAATCGGTTACAGTAGAAATGCAGCCTTGGTGTCTCCTTACATACATTTTGGATATCTATGTGAAAGATGGATGAATGCTTCCTGCTCTCACTAACAACCGTGCTGTTGAGGAACGCTCTTCAGCCTCAGCTTCTCCGTGTAAGGACCTCATTGACCAACAGTGAAGCACTGTGCTTTCCTCTAAGGAGCACTAATTTATGAATGAGTGTTACTGTGTCACTATGAACCCTGGAAAAAGGCAAAAGCACTTAGTTGACTTTCGTAGATACTTGACGGATTAAGAAGCCTTTAAGAAGTTTAACAGTTGATCGAAATATTCCCGGGGGCCAGTTGTTCAAAAGATTTAATCCAGATAAAAATGATCCGGATTTGGGAATCCCATGTTTTACTATCCAGAATCACGTCATCCGGTTTACTTTTATCCTGGTTGTTCAAAGCAATATCAGATTGGATCATGCTGAGCCAGATCCACAGTTTTGAGGATCACCAAATCCAGATTACCAATGCTCTATATGGGACACATATCACAATATAGAGTACCAGTTATAAGACCAACAGGTAGAAGAGCCAACATGGTTCCACCAAATAAGTCTTCATTTTGAGACAAAACACAAAAATAGCACAAACATCCACTTCAATTTGTAATTTATTTTATAATCCCTCACCTGAGCCACAACAAATAGAAAACAAATATACATCAACAAATATTGTAGTGAACAAAATAAAGAATGTTCAGGGTTCTTCGTGTGAGGAGGAGAGACCCAGGGGCCTGTACTGTGAAGCAGGATTTTCTCTTATCGAGGTAACTTCAGGGTTAACCCTGGGTTTTCCATCCTACGACGCTGGTTCACTTCTGATCGGGTTATATCTCCCCAGTAACTTATGCTGACCGCCTAACCTGGTCCAGACCAGGTTAAAGTTAGAGTCTGGAGTCCCCCCACCGTTTCTGCTTGCAAACAACAGTATTCAAACTGAGCGCCCCTCCCTCTAAGGCTAATGGTCGCCTCGTTCTTCAGTCTATTCAGCTTCAAGCCTCTCCTTCAGAGCTCAGAAGTGGGTAAAAGCCAAACCAATATTAACCCTGGTTTTCCAACGTGCACTATCTAAGGGTGCATTTACAGAGCTTTTTTTATTCGAATCAGAGTCCGTTTGCTCGGAAAGTCTGCTGCGTTTAGGGGAGTTGTGAATGCGCAAATGGACTCTGATCCAGAACAAACAACCGGACTTGGTCCGCCTACAAACACGGGTCTCGGTCTGATTCAAACACACGTGGAGTTACGAGGAAGTAAAAGCTTTAATCGATATTTGATCTGATGAAAGCATATCCAGCTCCTTGTAAAGAAATAATGTCGCTTTGTGGAGGAAACAGAAGTTGTGAGAAACTTCTTGTACGTGCGTCTTGTCCTTGCCTACGGTGAATCCAGGGGCGTCTCCAGCCTTTAAGGACAACCTGGGCTTAGCCCGGAGTTGCACCAGGTGTAAATTTGAAAAAATTAGACGAGCTTTTCTCTAGTCTTTCGCTACAAAAATGTGTTTTACAAGGCAATAATAGACATAATGGAGTGTATAAATTGTCATTTTAATTTAAAAAAAATGTATTCACCACAAAATCAACAATGAAATGTTTACCATTATGTTGCTAAAACACATGCGCTGCACTCACGCATAATAGTTCATACAGTAGGCCTATTCACCTTTTGTGTTCTCTTTGACTCATCACTGACCCTCCTCATTATCACATGTTCTCTTCTCACCTGTTCTTCTTATCTCATTATTTGCTCTTCTTTTTCTTCCTAATTTGTTCTCTTCTCATCACTTGTTCCCCTTTTCTACTACTCATTTGTTTTCTTCTCCTCGTTTGTCCTAATTTTCTCCTCATTTATTCATTTATAGGTTTCACAAATCAGAAACAGTGTTTTAATTAACCTACAGTCCTTAAAGAACATCTGAGTCCAGGTTTGAAAAGTCTACGTTACACAGGACCTCGTTAAATGTTGTCAGTGGAAAATTATTTGAGTGGAATTGCCCTTTAAGCCAAAATCGAAACAGAAGCTGGGAAAGGAGTTGCTGCTAACTTCAGCCTCGTTTTTCATGTTGGGGAGTTTGATGTTGACTTTTTCATATTGTTTTTAAGGAGAAAAAAAGAGTAACCACTGTGAAATCTTACCTTTTACTTTCCTGCTGAAAAGCTGAGAGTTGTAACTGCTGCTTTCTCTTCAGTCCATCTCCGCTCTCATCATGCTGACACTTTAATTTGACTGCTTCTCTCTTCTGCACATGCGCACACGGAGCTGACAAACTTACTTTAGCTTTGTCTGACATCAAAGATGGGGGGCTAATCGGACCTCGGACTTCACACACATGCTCGCTCACACACCACACCAACGGCAGCTAAGCTGGACCTTCGTGCATTTATGGTGCGTTCAAGTGCTGGTAGAAAGCTGGGTCATTTGGATTTTCATCGGATAGGGAAAGGTGGTTAAAGAGTAAATTCATACCTGGGGCTAGACTCAAAACATCCGGGGCTGAAGCCCCGGAAAAAATCGGCTGGCGACGCCACTGGGTGAATCCGAAAGCAGCGCCGCCTGAGATTCTCATTCTTGGCCCGTTTGGCAATAGTGCACGCCTGAACGCGATCTCAGTCTGGAAGACCCCCCCCCCGAACCGAGTCCCCAAATGGATTGAGACTCATGGACTATGCTTTCTTAATGTGCCCTAAAGCTCTTACCTTTACTTCGGTGCATCCGCCGTTTTTCTTTCTTTTTTTTTTTTCCTTTGAGAGTTTCAGTGACTCGCGTCTGCTCCAATTATAAGCTTATGCCCACACATCGTCATGCCCCAGTTGTGTCATTGGCTGGCGATATAAACAGAAATCTCCACCCCGAAACGTCCTGACCAGACCATAACAAAGCGAAAGACCGAATTACAGACAGGGGGAGAGGGAGTTGCATTCAAAGTCACCACTGCACGCAAGTAGAGGCCCAAAGGCGCAGTTTGAGATGAACTTCACTTGCACAAGTTTAACTTTTATTTTCAGGGGGGAGACTTTGGACTCTACCTTTAAGTTCTAGGTAAGAGTTCACTGAGTATAAAAGCACCACCCCTGACCAATTAGCGCTCATGGAAAATGGCCTACCGATTTTTAGAAGATCCTGTTGACGCTGGTGCAAAGATCGTGAGAGGAGCTCTTAGAAGAGAAACAATATTCAGAGATGGTGCAACCCTTTTGATATGACAGATGACACTTTAGATGAAAGATCTAGGTTTTCCTCTGCTGGACTCCGTTACATTTGTCACCTGTTGGAGTTGTACATCACAAATGTAACGCATTGCAAACAGGCACTGACTACACCACAGATGCACTGCATCGCACTGAGGTTTTATTGATGTTGATAGACTAATATATTAATTTTGATATAGACCGATGCCTCACCTCAAGTGAAAACAAATATTAGTGCTGTGCTGTTGTTGCTGAATAGCTTAAAGGCAGGGTGGATGACCCACTGGGTCAGACCCAGGAGCATTTTTACTATATTGCTTGAAGTCTTCTTCACACCCGATTGTAGCCAATTAATTAAATGTTCTGACACATACATTTAAAAAATTAATCCCCTGTGGAACAGACAGGACTGAAAAAACCCCATCCAACGAAATTGTAACAGCTTTGTAACTGCTTTTTGATTGAATGATTGTATGTCCATCCCCGCAAGTGTAAGTGCACGTGCACGAGCTCGCAACTCATCATGAGCATCTCACAGTGCACAGGAACGTGGCTGCTCGCTGCTCTCATTCATGCAGCAGTTTGCTCATAAAATCCACCGCAAGGAAAAATAAAACGGATGTGGATCAAGTCATGGAGGTGTTAGTGTTTGCAGTGAGGATGTTTTACACCGCAGAAGAAGCTGGAGGTGAGATAATGACCACTTTTAGGGAACATTGTTCCTCTGCTGTTTACCAAGTTATCCACTTGGCTGTTCTCGGTTATCTTCGCTCTGTAGGTGTGGTTTCAGGTGGGTGTAATTTTTAAAAATGTAGCTTGCTCGAACCGTTTTTCCAGGATCTCCTACCCTGCTTTTAATTTTTGCCAAATCATGCTCATGATGTTCAAATCCCACTCAGTAAAACGTCATTCATTTATTCATTTATTCATTCATTCATTTATTCATTCATTCATTCATTCATTCATTCATTCATTCATTCATTCACAGGTAGTTTCATGCACACAGTTGGCGACGCTGAAAATGTAGGCAAAAACAACACATGTTGCGCTACTATCCATAGAGTGGCTAGGGCCCTGAATCAGTGCCCGCTGTCTTTGTCATACCTGCTTTTTGCCTGTGGGTTGCACAAATATTAAATGAAATTCCATTCATAATAAAGAGTGTGGTGACAGAACCTCGTCACTGACCAGTTTGGATTATATTTTTGTATTTGTTCTTTACTTGTTCCCATGATCATCTTGTGCCGCTGGGGTTGCATCTGAAATAATGTAGTTAAGAGGTCACACATGCAGAAAAAATGCATTAATGGCGTGCACACCCACCCATGCCATCACGGTGATGAGTTACAATGCACGACATGAGCCTGAAAATATCTTTATGGACAGTATGAGAAGGAAATGCACTGAGAAAGCGCTGTAGTATGATGAAGTAACACTAAGTGATCAGAGTCCAATTTTGTTCCATGATTGTACAATCGCACGGACTTGCGCATTAACAGAGTCGGCAATTTTCTGCCAGCATTCCTTCCTGCTTTTGCTGCGGCGACTGTGTTGTTTCTGGTCTGGATGATGTTCCTGAATTCTTCGTATTTCTTAAGTATCATCGTCTGCTCCTCCATGGTGAAATATGTCGCTCTCTGTTTCTTCACGTCTGCAATTGGTCAGACACTTCAAACGCCACTACTTTTATGTGAGCGCACACTGATCAAGATTGGAAAACCCTGGGTTGAGTTACCGAGTTGATAACCAGCTTCATAGTACTGTTTTATCAAGATCTCAGATGTCTGGTTAAGTCAACCCAGGTAACAGAGAGAAATCCCAGGTATGTTAATCCAGCTTCGTAGTATAGGCCCCAGGATCTCCAAGCTCTGCTTTGAAGAGGCAGATCTGAAGTTTTGCTGTGGTTTGCAGCAGTTTGGCCAGTTTGATTTGCTCCTCTACAGGAGTTTCTGTGCTTCTGCTCTTTCAGTTTCCCATTTCAGAAGGCATTCAAAGGCTTCATAATTATCATCTTCCAAAGAAAGCTTCAAGCCTCATTTCTGAGCTCCTGTAACTGAACTCACTTGCCTCTACAATCATAGACTCACCATCCCCCTACAACACCTCGAGTCCCCTGCAGAGCTTTAGAGTTCTCACCTCCAATAATGTCCAGAACCACATCACTGTATTCATCTCTCTTGAAGGGTTTGATGCCTTTTGGGGGGGTTTATTTCAGGACAAGATTATTTTATTTTTTACTTTACTACACTGATAATATAGCACAGCTGTGCTTGAAAGTTTACATACCCCAAAGAAAAGGCTAAATTCAAAATAGTAATTCAAATAACAAGAAACTGAAAAAAGTAATAATAAATAAAAAATGTACTTAATTATAATCTAATAAAGTAAAACATTTATTTTGAATGGTGGCTTACAAATAATTCTAAAACAAACAAACAAAAAACACACAAACAAACAAAACTGTCCCAGACCAATTACAGACGTCATGTTCTCATGACACGTCACGTCGGAATTCCCGGTCAGCTGTCTCTATAAGACACGTCAGACCAGGAAGTCCAACAACTTCTGATGAAGGATGAAGTGACAGCCAAAACTGTCAAGGAAAGAACAGCTAAAATGATTTGTCTTAAAAAAAAAAAGAAAAAAGTCAAGAAGTTTATCTGTGTAGCTCTGGTTCACTACAAAATCATCTCAAGGCATCTTTACAAAGTGCAAATCAAGCCAATAAATTTGACTTAAATTTTAATCCAAATGAAACAATCCATTATATACTTTAGATGACTGCAACCTGTTATAAATGTGTTCATATAAGTCAATCAAAAAAAAAAAAAATTGCCTAACTACTGAGACCAGCAGGTTGTATTGCCAGGTTGAAGCTGACGTCACAAACACATTTTCTGCATTCAAACTACTAGCCACTGCCATACAGAGAATCTGCGCTGCTTTGTGGTGCTACAGCGACTCTATACAAGCCATCAAGGGATACCCAGATTATTCTTCTTATTGATTATCAAAAGAAGAACGTGGTCAGAGATACTCATAGCGATCAGGAGGGCTACATCGTATCAGGTGAGTTTCAATGCAAGTTGGGGGGGAAACTTTAACTTTTGCTTCTGGCTTTGATGTCTTGTACAATTTTTTCAGAAAATGAAGTTATGAGAGTAAATCCGATCAGACACTTTCTGTAAAAAATACATCTATTAAGCATTTAATATAAACTCTTATGAAGATCTAACAGATACATAGCATTATTGATAAGGAATAATGATAGGAGAAACTTCTAACTCTTAAGGACTTAAGAAAGGACAACCATACTCCTATGATAATCTGACTGCACCTATAGAAATATTTTATGTGGACACTTTTCTTTTGTTTTTTGTTGACCCCCCCCCCCCCCCCCAAAAAAAAAAACAAAAAAACAAAACAAAACAAAACAAAACAAAACAAAACAAAAAAAACAAAAAAACATTGCAAATGAAATTTAATGTGATTTTTACAACCAAATATTATATCATCTGGATTTTATTGATTTTATTATTCATTTTTTATTTTATTTTTACTCTTACGCAGTGTTTCAAATTATTCTTCATAAGAGTTTTTAAAACATTAAAATGTGCATCTGAAAATGTACATCTGTAATATTTTTTTTCATTACATAGGAGATCATCTTGTAAAAATAAATAATAAAAAAACCAAACATTTTACAGATGAAGTTCCATGTTATAGGAGCTGACCATAGATTCTAATAAAAAAATTGCCAAACCTTCCACAGCGCAACTCACTGGCTTCTGAAGAGCTGAACTGAAGCCCAGTGGGCGGTTCCCGCAGTCGCCATCTTAGTAGTGTTACCTGGATGGTCACTCCCAGAAAATACAAAAATGGGCAAAGAGGTGGAGCTGAGATGGGGACCGTGAGTGTGGGGGTGAATGATTGACACCCAACAAGCTTTGAGCTGCCTGAAGCTTAGAACTAACTGAACTAACCCACCTAAGAGGAGCTAATGGAGAAAAGCTTGCCAAAACTAAGCCACACTGTCAGTTGGCTAAAAACTGCTGTTGTGCTACTCTATTACTGGCTGAGGCCTTCCCAGAAGCGAGCAGGGAGTTAGCCATTAGCCAGCGCTAGTGCTAACAGCTGATCTGTTACCTGTCAATCAAAAGAACACGCCCCTAATTATATGAAACTGAGGCGGGGGATGATGTCACACCCGACCAACTTGCGTTCCAGCTCACTGGTCGGAAAACCAGTTAGCAGCCTAGCAAAACAATGTGTTTGCTAAGGCTATTGTTATTAGCCGTTGTTGGCACAGCTGGCGTTGTAGTTCACATATACCACATGAAAAATGTGGAACTGCAGCAGGTTCCCCCTACATCTGTATAAACCAATTCTACGTGTACGACTGATTTATGCAACAAAATATAAGTAAGAAGTGTAAATAAATGTAACATTACAGAAGCTTCTAAAACTGCTAACTCTGGGCGAGGCCATCTTTAAATCTGAACTCGGAACTGCGAGAGTTGTCTGACTTTCCAAGTGGGAAATCCGGCTTCTGAGTTGAAATGGAACGCAGCATTAAAACACATCTAGATGGATGAGTCTAAAAACAATTCAACCCCCTCATATCTGCTGTGAAGTTGGCCTTTTTAACATGGGAATCTATGGGGTTTGACTCCCTTTTGCAGCAAGCCCCTAGCAGGTGAGGGGTGAACTGCAATTTTCAACACTATATTTCAACTTCACTTTTCTCTGCTGGCATTTGCCGCTTGGAGCTGACCCAAGGCCAGCAGAATGTCAGTTTATCTCCTTACAGTGGGGTTTAAGGGTTCCTTTAATTTCTCACCAATAAAAAATGATTGACTGTATTAGTACATCTTGCAATTATCTTGAACTACAGCACTGCTAACCCAGGAGTAGACATGTAGTCATGCTATTAAGTATCTAGTTACATTCTTTGCTCCTTAGTAAATCAATGTTGAGTGAAGCAAAACGACATGCAATAGGGAAAAGAGGAGCGAAAAGTAAGGATACTGTAGCTATTTGACAGTTACCATGCTTTTTTCACTGCAGATTAGTAATACTGCACTATATCTATATTTCACTTTGTACACGTGCTTGTACACAAACAAACTCTGTTTACACCGTTTGTCACCTGTGTGTACATGCATGTGTAACCAGGACTGATCAGGCAGATAGTTACCTTCAGCTGCTCCCCAGTGAACCTCACTAACCTTGGAATGGAAGGATATTGGAGGTAGGGACGGATGGATGGGGAAAAGAAGGAAAAGAGGAGAAGTGAGTGTGTAGGAGAATGTGTGCTCAGGTGTGGGGTATACCAAGATGGATTACCCAACCCAACAAGCAATTTATCACTGTCAGAGTGAGAGAGAAGGAGAGAGTCAGAGCAGAGGGGACAGAAAAGAGTGGAAGATGAAACCTTGGGGAGACTTGGGAAGTAGAGATATAAATAGGTGCTGCATGAAAAATTAGTGGATTAACAACTGGAATCACTTCATTTTGTGTACAAACTAAGATTATTTTACAGTAAGTCAAGAAGAGGTGTCACCCCATCTCTGAGGAGGATGGAAACAAATGGGGAGGTTTCTTATGTGCTTCAGAACATGTGAACTTTCAGGATTTAAATGTCTGCAGCTTTCATGAGAGCGTGTTTAACTACAAACATGTAGCACGGACGAAAGCGAGAGAGACTGATCTGTTGTTCAGCTAGCTTAGTTCCTTATGATTTGTTTCCATTGTGAGTGTAGAGTTTTAGGACTGCTGAAAAGCATCCCATTGAAAACAATTTTGCATCAAGTGCGTTGTCACTTAAATTAACTTGCAATTTGCTTACAAAGAAGCCAAGCTCCCCATCTATATTCAGATGCAAGACAGCCAGCAAATTGGAGGCGAGCTAACACGTTAAAGTACAGTAGATTACATTCACATTTAACTTTTGTAGCAAATGCCCCATTTACAGTGTAGCTCTGTTGCACATGGGGGAGTAATTTAGAACCAGGCAGCACAGTTTATATGCAGTTCATTTACAGTCAGGCACCACCATGGATAGCCAGCTCATTTAAAAACAGGCACCAGCATGCAACTTCCACATAAAAAATGGGCAGTAATTTATACAACTATTTCATTTATAGCAATGGGCACAGATGTAGATGTGGGCTGCAAATAAAAACCAGGCGTCCTTTTGGCCAGCTTGCTCATTTGTACTATAGCATCAGGCTTGTCTGTAGACTTAACTATACAAGCTGAGGAAAATTGCTGATCAGGCTGTAAATGGGAATGCAACATTTACCTCTCATAGTTTGTATATGGTACAGTATATAGTCATTTACAAGCAGCCAAAGACACATATATTAAAATATGGATAAAACAAAACAGAAAATTCGAAAGATCTCTGAGAGAGAACAGCATCAAGGCTAATTATCCTATCAGACAGGTCAAGGAGTGCTTGTACATGTACAATTACTGAAGAAAGCTAAAGTCTAAGGAGCAGAATGTCCAATAAGCGCTGGATCTATAGCCCATCCTACTGCATGTCAGCATACAGGCAGCCAAATAATTGTCGATCTCACAGCAACTGAAGGTTGCAGTACGTCATTAACATTGTTTGCCTCGTGGGAGTCGCTTGCCACAACCTTTTCAAAGAAGTCATTTTTCAAAGGAGACTTACATCTATATGAGTAACACATCAAAGCAAGTGAAGCCACTGTCTCACATGAACCCTCCCAGCTGTCTAGCGCTCATTGCAACTAGCCAGTCCTCTTAATTCAAGGACATAGCAGAATCTGGCTGAAGATGCATACGATTTATGTGGCCACACACATACAGAAAAAATGAAAAGCAGAGAAATGTAGTTCATATTGGTCTGTTTTGATTGATTTTTGAAGTTTGTGATAGCCAAACACACTGAAAACCACCACACTGCATAATTACCTGCTGAGCCAACCTGATTAAAGAGTATTGATTTGAAAACTGAGAGGCATCGCTAGCGAGACAAACAGTGAGAAGGCTTTTCATGAGGAGATCAATTATAGTCGGGTTTAGTGGAAGAGAAAGCCATATGTGAATATGACTCGACTAAACTTAGTCTCAAATAAAATTAAATGAACCATGTAATTTACAACTCCACTAGCAAGTTTTTTTATGCTAATTAATTGTGTGTAAGGCAGCACAAACATTCTAATGCATTTTTCTTTGTTATTAACTTAGTGTGTCAACATCACTGGGGAATATGTGTGCATGCCTGCAGATATAGTGTGTGTCTTTATCTAAATGTATGCATGTGACTTTCTTTGTACACGTGCAAATGTGTGTGGATGTGTGTGTGTGTATTGTAGGTTACAGCTATGTCCAAACCAATCTAACTCCAACACCTATTATTGGATCATTTCAGGGAATGACCAATTAAAATTGTGATTAAAGGAGACGTTGAGAAAGGAAGAAGGGGGAGGGTGTAGGTAATAAATGAGAGGGAGAGAGAGGGTAAATCTACTAGGTTGCTTATTTGTCACTAAGGGAAAACAAAGAAGAGAATTGTGGGTAGACAGGGCTTGTTTTCCTCAAAGTCTGGCCTCTCACTAACAAGCTATTAAAGAACACATTCTCCTTTAAATTATTTATGCTCATATACTACCCTGCCTCTTGGCTAGATTTAAAAACAATGAGTTCATTTATTGTTTACTTAATAGAGAGAAAAAGGTGTGGATGGCTATGCTGCATAATTTTCTCTTGCGTTCTTCCGGAGCACTTCTCTGTATCTTTGCAGAGTGACCCTACATTCACCCTGACTTGCTTCTTTTCATCTCAGCACGCTCGAACCATTACAGTCGAGTCCCATGGCTTGATTGACCTTATTTGGATTACCATGATTACATATCACATTTGTTTCGTAGTCACTGGTCCTGTTCTCAAACAAAGGTTTACATATATTTAAAAATTAAATTAAAAAAAAATTATTTATAACATCATGCTGGACCCATCGTCTTCCTCCTTGAACATTAATTCACTATAAATGACAATGAAAGCAGTGAGAGCTCCATTTTAAACGACAAAAATGGACTTGTGTCAGTTTTGATGATGCAATTGATCAAAACTAAATGGTTTTGTAGTAATTTATCAATGCTTACTTTGATGTAAAAAAATTTAAGCAAAGTCTGGAGCTGATAATTAATTTTGCCGCTGGCTATGGGAGGATCTTTATATTCTGGACATGCATACACTGTAGATTGCAGAACATCAGTTCTTAACAAGCTCTATGAACAGTATGAGGATGGCGATCAGTGCAAAGTGTGAAGAATTATTTTCTCACAAGGTTTCACACAAGCCTGTTTGGTTTCTTTTAAATGTTAGTTGCAGTACTTTCTGCTCCACTCTGGCTACAGTACAACACACTCCCACTCCAAGTTGGTCTCAGCTCCATTTGCGATGACATTTCACTGTATGAGGGGAAATTACATGGCAGGTTCTGTTAACTTGAGTTATGAGATTTATGAACTATGGTGGGGGTTAGGTTACAAATATTTGTTCTGAGCCTTTTTAAACAAGGTTTCTTGTGCTCAGCATCTTTAATGAATCAGTGTAAGCCCACTGTCAGAAGTTAATCTTCAGGCTAAGGTTAAGCAAAATTTAATAACATTATTATAAACGAGTCATTTGTCCCTACAGGACTTTCCTCAATTTGTATTTCTTTTTGTGTGTGTGTGGATGTGTAAGGTGGATGCATTAGATGCATCACAAGCAAGAACATCTCCAACAAGTGTGTTTTGGAGAAATGGGGTTTCTGCTTGACCTCAGTGAGTCTAACATTTGTCCAACATACCTGTATATATGAGCCCATCCATGTGTTTGATCTGTGTGGTGTCATTTATAACCTGTGTGTTACTGACCTTGCTCCTGCACAGACACCAGACTCAATCATTCATACTCACACAGAAACGCAAACACAAGCCATCATTCTCTATCATGATCCCAGTGTGTGAGATCATGGGCCACTGATACTGTAGTAATTTATAGTATTTTTTCCATCGGTCTCTTCTATTCCTTGTGTTTGCAAGGCTGCTTTTGCTTTATGAGTGTGTTATCAGAGCAGGTGCAAGTGACCGTCTGTATCTCTTCCACATGAATTCACTGATCCCAGACCTGCTGAGAAATGCCTGTGCATGTCTGTATATTGCAGGAAATGTTCACGATGAAGCAGTGGAGACTTGTATGAGCAAAAATGTGTGGGAGGAGGTGAATGAGTACTATGGGGGATTGAAGCAAAGGTTTACTTTCCTTTGCCACTCACCTGGAACTAATAACACACACAAGTACACTTTCCAGCTGACAACACTGAATAACATAGTTTTCTTTCCATTTCTCTCTCTGATCTGCCTTCCTCTTTAATTTATTCAGTTTTGAACATGATGCCATGAAACAGCTACTAAATTTAGTGGCTCTGACAACCAAGAAAGACAGTTTAAAAAAAACAAAAAAACAAACAAAACAGCAACAACGACAAAATGAATAGAATACAGGAGATGAGTCACAATGGTATATTTCCAGTTTCTCAGCAGAAACTGTCAAACAGGAATATACTGTACCTTTACAGTCCAGCCTATAACATTGTCAGATGACAGTGTTTTGGCAGACAGCTGTTTTGTGTTGGAAAGCAGTGCATCAAGTCATGACCACGAGTGTAATCCTCACCATGTGTTTTTTCAAACATTCATTTGAACCCTATCTTGTACTTTTAAAGCGACACTATGAAACTTTGTTGGATTTTCTCAGTGAAGCACCCCCTTCTGATGGCTAACTCTGCAACCATCTTGTATCCTACCTCTTCTCTCTACTCTCTCCAGTTGGCAAGAGTCAGTCAGACGTTGACTTTTGCCTTATCTCTTGCTCTGTCCCTTTCTCTCTTTCTTCTCCTCCAATGATTCCCTTTAGTGTTTCTTTGATGAATCAGCCACAGTGCAGTCAAAGCTGCTGCTGCGTTGATATCCAGCTGCTGGCATGTGATGTGGTGCGTAAAGTGAAATCCTGCGTCCCAGGTAAAAAGCTGTTGTCGAAAGTATTTTTTTCAGTCTCTGGACGCTGCTGGACAATGACAACTTTAGAAATGTACAAAAATAATAATGATAATAAATGGCACTGTGCTGTGTGCACTGTGTTACTTAGTCGTACTTTAAAGGTGCTATAGAAGATGTTTCGGCATTTCAGAAAGCAGAGACTGTTAGCGAGTTTTTGAATAATGTGCATGCACAAGACCAACCTGCTAGATTCACAGCTTCCTCCTTCGGCCACAGAATAACGTGCACAAGCCACTCCGGTGTTTAGCAGACAGCAGGTATCATGTCACAAACACAAGTAAACAGAATGTCATTGTCTGAACGGTGCTAACTGCTAGCAGAATGATGTTAGCTACCTGCTGTAAACGTCTGACGAGTGTGCGCAGGATGCAGTATTACTTTCGCCAATCAATCACTCTCATTGATCAGTCTCGTCTATTACCCATTCTTACTTAGGTAGTAAAAGTGATTGACGAGCCAGTAGACAAATGAAAAAGTTAAGGAATGCAGAGAAGATTGGTATGTTTTTCAGCCCCACTACTTTCACAGCTGATGTAAAATAATATTTATATATTCAAAGCTTTTAATTAATCATAGCCTATGGAGTAGTGAACCCAATTTTACTGAATATTGCAAAAACTGTTGAAAGAAACATCTTCTATAACACCTTTAACTCATAACAATGTAAATTTATGAAGTGCAGCAGAAGAAGAGAGGACAAAGGACTGTGGAAAAGTTTTCCAAGGTAGGAATTTAAGGTCTCATCATAAGTCCAAGTCCAAGAGGTTATATGCCATGCAATCAAAAATGACAACAGCTGACATTATGATGCGAGCCTTACATGAGTGGAGGAATCATCGGTAGTGTGAAAGGAGCTGTGTCACTGTGGAGAATCAACAAATGTAGCAACTGTATGAGTTTTCTTTTGTTGTTGCTCTGTTCTGTTTTGGATGAAATTGCTAGGTATTTTTCTGCAGACATACACATTTTACCATCTGTTAGGAAATCTCTTTGGTATACCAATATAATTGTGTATGTGTGGCTGGGTGTGTGTGTGTGTGCCAAAAAGAAGGGGTGTGTCTTGCGTTTGACAGCCCATTTTGCAGAGCCCTTCCTATGTACTGGCATACATGGACACATAAAAAGCAGTGAGGGGCAAACAACAGCAAGCTGTCATTTCTTATCAAATCTCAGTAATAACATCCATCTGTGTCCAGTCTGCCAACTACTCCCCCCACCACCACCACCACACACAGACGCACAGAGTTTACTTAGCCTGGATGTTGGCTCCATCTTTCTCTATGTATGTTACTCCATCTTTGCCTTGTAGAGCTGAGGCTGTGTTTGTCTAGCAGCAGGAAATGAATCACACGCACAGACACACACATTGACTATCTGCGGTGCTGCTGAGACTGATTGAGTCAAGCACAGAATACTGATGAACTCAGAGGTGAAGCCTGAAGACATGGATAGATGTGATGACAGGAGGGGAAAGGAGGCAGCAGTTCACAGTGAGCCATTATTATCTAACCATGGTCTCATTAAGTTGTGAAACTAAAACTAAAAATCTTTGTTCGTAATTCATTCAAATCCTCTGAAAACAATTGGTTTTCATTTTGTTTTTCCACATTGAACTTCTTTATATTGCTTTTCCTGGACTTAACTTTTGTTCACGTGTATACAACACCACAGTAATGACCAAGTGTGTGGGTGTGTGGGTGTGTGTGTGTGTGTGTGTGTGAGAGAGAGATAAAGAGAGAGGGGGAATCAGGGAAACAAATTCAAATTTATAATAATTACTGAAAGAGGACCTTATTAAAGGAATTATTGTAAAGATAAACACTGAAATGGGGTTTAAATAAGCAAAAAAAAAAAAAAAAAAGCATAAAAAGTGTGTGTCTTTTTTTTCCCCAAAAAAACTATTAATAGGCAGTTTTTTTTCTAAAACCATCTCTATTTTTTGGACAATATCACACTCAAAATCAAAGCTTTACTTTTTGCCCCTAATCAGGCAGTTTGGCTGCCCCGCAACCCTCAGCCAATTTACAACAAGACCATCATCTCAAGGACCAAACACCGTGTCCACTATATTGCAGCTTTAGCAGCTTTATTGCTCCATGTGTGTTTGCGTGTTTGCTACAGTGGGGTCAGTAGAAGCCAAGAGAGATTAAATGTTTTTCTTTTTATTGATTTTTGGTGAAGAACTGACTTATCCTATCCAATATAAACAGGAAATGCAGTGCTATTATTTGGCACTAAAGGGAAAATTGAATCAAAATGTCTTCTCAGCACATTTCAAAATAACATAGATGAAATGTCAGTAAAATGAGACCACTTGTAAGAAATGACTGGAGCAAGAAAATAAGAACGAAGAAGAGCAGGTTTCAGGATGGAAATTATTCAAGTTCAAACTAAATTAGACATTTTATATTGAAAACATCAATGAAAAGCACAAATGAAAAAGAAAAGCATAGGGTATTGCATTCTCCCCTTGGATTTCACGGGTAACTTGTAAAATGGACTTGGCAAGATGTTGTAAAGATTATTTCTTATACTGATAGCAAAGCAATGTCTTCCATCTTCAGTGAAAGCTGCCAGTGTCAGTTTTAGGAATGAGTTTGAGGTAAAGTTTTAGTCTCACAGCTTGGTGTGGAAGACATGTCAGCATATGTGAATTTGGAAATGTACTGAAGAGTTAGTTTTATAATTAAACCACTCCAAACCTGTAACATGGACACTGAATAGCTTATTATTGAGATGTTCGTGTTCATGTTGCTGGAGTCTAGTGTTGATAACTGTGAGTTGATAATCAATCTGTCTGCTGGTGCTATCACCATCTCAGGACCTGTCACTATGGTAATCAAAAACCGGAGGACAAACCTTCCCAAATGAAACACACAAATGTGCTCTTTTTATAACTCTTACGAAGTAGTTTTAATTAAACAAAACTGGATTAAAATATGTGATATATATTAATGCTTTCACCATATACCAATAATGGCTTCATATGAGATGCAAATTTCTGTCTGCTGGGTAATATTATGTTTTACTCATGTGGAACCCACTAGTGGTAGATTTGCTGGTTTCTATTCTTTTGTATCTTTTTGTCTAATGTATCTTCATCCTGCAAGACACTAGTTGTTATGCAAGCTGAAAAATTACCCTAAAAGGGCAGTAAGTGCTATTAAGTATGGGGCCAATTTCTCCCAATAAAAACACCAATATGTCATTAGATGATAGTGAGAGGAGTTTTTTTTTTATTGCTCCAACCACCGTCACTTCTTTCACCTTAATAGAATGCAAATGTGAGAACGTTTAAGCAGTCAGCTGCATTTATTTTTCTAAATTCACTTGAGCTCTTTCTCTCTGTCAGTCTGCCATTCTCAATCCAAAAGGTTTTGCACCGGTTACAAGGTACTCTATGTCTAAACACACACAGACAAACTTGCTCTCATGCTTACCTCCTGCCGTGCATGTGTGTGTGTTCACCTTGTGGTCTTGTGGTTTGTTGATTTAGCCAAGCAGGCAGCTCTCGTATTAAGAGGCAGCATTTACTATTAGATGAAATGGTGCTTTGTGTCCACATACGCACACAGACATAAAACACACTCACAGGGGGTACTGACTGAGGAAAGGTAACAGACTTGTTACTGATAGAGGTTTATTTGTGTATTTGGCATTATATTTATTTTGACTTTTTGCCTACAGGCTCATGTATGAGAATCTAAGCCCCCAAAGAGAACTCACAGAAACATTCAGGCAGCCTACAGACAGGGACGCTGGTGTTTCATCAATTAAAAGCTGTTTTGACAGGCTGGAACATGTTAGTAGCTCATGCTAATGGCTGGTCGAATATATTGACAGTGAAAGTGTGTGCAGAAGGGCTGGCTTTTGACAAATCAGATATGATTCTTTCAACACAGTTTTTTTCTGCTTCCTCTGTCAGTCATCCGTCTTTTTATCTCAATGTCTAATTTTCTAGAACCGCTTGGAGATGCCTATCACATATCTATTGATTGAACACACAGACACACACACATATACAACTCTACATGTTCATAAGTCATGTATTGATTAAATGTCAGTAAACAAGGAGTGTCAGCCCTTCATTTTGATTAATTCTGTACATTTAAAGATTCTTTCACTGCATGTTGCTCTGAGATATTCTAATAGAAATCTCAGCTTGCTAAGCAACTATTGACACAAACCTCTTTGCTCATTCATTTGGGCCTGTGGAAAATGTCTTCGGTTATTTGAGTAGTTGCAAACACAAGCACTCTTCCAGTCAAATGCAATGCGTTTAAGGTGCTGAGGTGCTTGATCATAACATCTTTCAAGAGATTGAATTTTTGAAGGAAGGTTTCATGCCTGAGATCAGGGTATAAATACAGATGGGCATAAATAAAAACCAATGCTTGCATTCCCTCTTTACTCTCCACACCCTGTAAACCAAGTTGAAATTGTGTAAGATGGTTTTTATTTTGAAGCATGCCCTCAGTTTGTATCTGCTGTGTAAGAAAGGATGAATATGTGAAACATGTGTAACTTAAAAGCAGTCCTAAAATTTTTTTAAAGTTCTTTTTCTCACTAAAAATCTTTGTCAAAAGTCCATAAACCTTTTTTTTTTGGGGGGGGGGGGGGGGGGGGGGGGGGGGGGGTCCACTGGAGTCAAAAGCGGTTTAGACAGTGATCTGTATCAGGGTGTGAGTGTTTCTTTTGCTTGTTAACTCAGATATTCAGACCAGAGTCATAGCAGGAGATTTAGGGAGGCTTTGCTCTGCTCAAGTGGTTCCAATTAGTCTGGAAAAACATATACTGTATACAGTTCAGTCAAAAAACACTTGTACATGCATTTATATCCACGCAGGTGGGCATCGATAGCTGTGCAAACAAATTGGACAAATATCTTTATCTCTGCACTCAAGGGAGCATACTATAATTATATCCGCACACCCACACAAAACCTAGCCAAATGAACAGTGAGGGACCTACAAGTGGTTAAGGTAGAAAAACTAGACTGCTTTATCCTACATACAAAATATGTTTTCTAGGTCAGACTAACTTGCATACACAGAAACATTGTTAAGGATAACCTAATCTACACATTACTTATCATATGAAAATATCTATGCATGTCAGTCAGTTACTTGTTGAGTAATCCAGACAGCAAAACGACAAGCACACCATACCAATCATATTGCCTCCTTATTACTAGCTTAAGGTGCTTGAATTCTAAAGAACAGTATGAGGAAAAACCTAGTTTTGATCAGGATTTTCCTGGCTGGAGTCATGTGATCTTAATTCAGCAAATGATCAGTAATGACGATGTTTTTTAAATCTCTTACTTAGGGATGTAACAATTACTGGTAAAATGGCTAATCATCATAGAATTACCAACAATTAGTAATACCGTTTAGAATTTTAATTATCGTTAAAACCGTAATTGATTACTGCACTTTAAAAAACTCCCAGTGATGCTGCTCATTGGCTGGAAAAGCAGCAGCAGTCCCAGTTTGCAATGATTAATTTATGAAAACATGGCGGAAGGCAACGAAGGCACCTACATGGACAGTTCTCTTTAGATTTTTTTCCCACTTTAAAAAGAACAAAATAGACATTTAGACCCATTTTGGATATTTTTAAAGATGCTGGGGGGTATCTCAATAACACCACGATAAAAATAATAGCCGTGATCATTTTGGTCACAATAACCGTGATATGAAATTTTTATATTGTTACATCCCTCTTAATGTTATTTCTCTTTTTGTGCTAATCCTCTGTGGTCACTTATGATTAATCTGATCATGCTTTGGAGGCAAATAATCCAGTTTACCACCAGTCATATATCCTTAGAAACTTTTTGTGTAGCTATGAGTTAATTCTGAGAAAATTCCTCTTTTTGTCATTTTTGATTACATGGTGTGTTAATTCACTCTGCCATTACTCATCTCCTTTGGTTCTCCATTGTAAACAGTATCTGGAATCAGGTACTTTCTTCAGTATTAAATCAGGTTTTAAAGCAAATTAATCTGATACTGAACTGTTACATGAGAATGCTGCAAATTGCCGATTGGTCTCATTGGTCCATATTGGTGGGCATAAAATACAGCTGAAATCCTTTAAACTTCCACACATTTCCTTATTCTCTTAAGAAGGCAGGTGTTTACAAATCCATGAGCGGGGATATTACAGCATGGAAAGTAGCCACGAAAACCATGAAATTACAACGTCTGATTGCTCTGTATAATGATGTGACATTTTACTCATAATACAATCAGATAAATAAATAAACAGCAAGCAAAAGATCTGTTTCAGCTGACATTATCATAAAATACATATCTAACACTTTAGTAAGAATGCTTTTTGAGATTATACTTTTATAGTTTTGAATTTTATTTTAAAAATTCATGAATGAATAAGAAGAGTCAGTGTGACCTTCACAGCTGTTCCCTCTCTCTCAAATAGCTTTATTAGATTTTTAAATGTAGTCATTTCTGAAATTCAGAAATTGATTATCAGGTAATTGTCTATGGTGTACAGCTGGGATGAGCTGTAGCAACCGTTCCTGCATTGAAATAAATGGCTATAGATGATGGATGGATCAAGGAATCAACATTTTTCTTCAAGTGAAAAGATGCTGCTGTTAGTTTCACATAAAAAGAATTTTCATTTTTTATGAAAAGTTGACTAGTAATTAACTTGTGTCTTGCACAAATTTGGGAGCTTTGTTTATGATGTATAGGTTTTTGTTGCAATGATGAAGCAGTAATGTCAAATTATTCTGTCTGTACAAACAAGGCTGTGTTGAAAAATTTTAAACCAAAAGCTAAAAGGAGGCAGAAAAGAGAAAACAGTCAGTTGCTTTCACTTCTGTGTTAGATGACTCCCCTTGCAGCAGTTGTCACACTTCAATACTTCAGACTGAATTTGTTGGTCTGTGCATATACTTTATTACAGGTGGTGTATGTACTATTGGCTATACATCTTTCCCTCCAATAAAATTTGCTTTGTTTCCTTGATTTTCTACCAGAATTCAAAGTTAAAGCTCTGTCAAAATGCTCATTATTTCTTCCTCTCGTGCTTGCATCAAGCTAGAAATGATTCCTCTGGTCACCAGTCTAAATCCCAGTTTTTTTGTTCTTGTCTTTCCTCCCAGGATCCCTCTTTCTCACTCCTCCTCCATGATAAGCTTCAAGTGCCCAACAGCTCTCGGCGGGCGTGGAACGAGCGTGACAGTCGCTGTGATGTCTGTGCCACGCACCTCACTCAGCTCAAACAGGAAGCTGTGCGCATGGTCCTCACTCTTGACCAGTGGGATTTGTCTCCCACCTCCTCCCCTCCAGCTTCATCTGGGCGGTATGGATCTCATGGACCTTCAGGGCCAACAGGAGCATCCGGACCACCAGGAGGTGCTGTGACACGGGAATGGTCACCACCATTTCTTCCCTCATCCTCCTCTGCTGCAGCTTCATACCCTCCTCACTCAACCTCCCCATCTCCATCTCCAAGCCCTAGCCAGACCCCGACACCAAGCCCAAGCCATGGACCACCCAACTCCAGCCATGGGAGTTCATCTGTAGGGCAAACATCTAGCTGTGCTCCAAACCCACAATCTCAAGGCGCAGGGCACAGACTGGGGACCAAGCCCAGCTCCTTGGGCCTCGGAGCTGGTGTGGACAGACGAAATGGGTCCTCAAGTTCAGCAAAAGCAGCCGGTGCCCAGCAGCAGCCAGTAACTGGAGTTAACAGCCCCAGCAATAATGTCAGTAATGGTGGTACCAGTGGTAGCGGAGCAGTGCTGAGTACAACCGCCCTGCAGGCACATCAGCACCTGAGCCGCACAAATGGAGGTGTAACACTCTATCCCTATCAGGTAAGATAGTTGTAGATGTGTACGTGGGTGTGTTTGTGCCTTGAATTTGTAAAGAGCTACTTTTCCCACAAGGACATGTAACTGTTACTATGGAAACAGAAAACATGCATTCAATTCTTTTATGTTGACATGACCAAATGATAAACAGGTTACCATCATGCAGATGAACATATCTCTGATATGAATTTTACCAACATGAAAAGAAAAGCAACATTTTTTTTAGCTGTGCTTACTAACTAGTCTTCCTATTTGTCCCCTCTTTAACCACCCTTAACTTGTGCATTAAAAAAAAATCAGAAAAAATCTCCATTGTAGGCCTACACAAAAATTTGAACCTCAAAAAAGCAGAACTATAAACTTTCAGACTTTCAGCCTCCAGATGCTCCAGAGGGGCTCACAGGAACACTGAGGGGCTGCCGCAGATGGAGGGGCATGAGGCAAGGCCATTATGTCATGATAGCCAGTTCAGGCATTTGAAGCAATTAGTCATCATTTTCTACAGACTGCATTAATAAATCACACTCCTTTAAAAGGGAGGTCTAACAAATAGACAGAAAACACTGTATTTAGTGTCCCTGCCGTCCTCACTGTCTAATGGCCATGAAAATAGAGTTGCTCAAATCTTCTTTTAAAAAAGGAAAATATATCCTTCATAACTTTCTCTCTAACTTTTCAGAACATTATCACTTTTCCTGGTGCCACTATTCCTCAGAGCTAGCTGCTAGCTAGCATCTGCTCTGAGGAAGTAAACCCGACAATAACCTTTTTTTTTTTTTTTACAAACAAAACTAAGTTTAAATGGTGATGTTATTAAAGTTCTGTACGTCACAGAATTACCCCGACTACAAACTAACCACATAACAGCAGCAGAAAACTTTTAACAGAATGCATTGCTTCCCATTCAGGGTTTTTTCATTGCTCTCCGCCATGTTGAAAGGTCAAAGTTTACTTCATCTTGGCAACTCGGGCATCATAAAATTTTTCCAGTTTCCCAGTGGAAATTACGACATGAGTGGGTGTTCAAGTGCAATTTTGATGTCGGACTTTGGTATTTACCATAAATACGATACCACATGAAGGCAGCATAAACGATGTTGTCGGCTAAGCTAGCTGCTCGTGTTTCCACCGCTGCTGCTCGACGGCATTTGTAAACAGTTGTTTGATCCACGTCCGATCTTTTACAGCCAAAAAACTTCCAAACGATAGACGTGGCTCCTCTTTTGGGAATTAGTTCCTCTTGGTAAACAATGTGTGCGTCACTATGACAGCTTTCACCGGCTTTTCACACGCTGTGATGTTTATGTCCAGCAGTGAAATCGGTCCCCGCTGAACCACTTTTCCACTGCGTGTGTTCCGCATGTTGTTCGGACTATTCACCGGTATAGCGGTATATGAAAAATCCATATCATAACGAAAATAAACACCAGTTTTCGGTATGAACCAGTATACTGCACAGCCCTAATACATATCTGTCAAAACAAGGAGCATCAGCCTGTTAGTTTCCACCATTGCCTCAGAAGTCTGTATCCTATTTAACGAAGCCCTCCTCTTCCAAACTGGATTGCCAGATATTTTGACAGAAGCAAGCTTGCCTTTGTAGCCAAGTCCAAAATAGATTTTGATATTGTCTAAAGTCCCTTATAATAAGCATAACAGACGACTTTGGACCCTATAGCGCACATGTGAAAGAGCAGTGTGCAGGCTACTGCAAGATGCTGTAAAGAATCTGTCGTTGGCAATGCAAGTGCAATTAATGTAATTACATAAATGTTTACATGTCCTGAAATGTCGATATTAATTCATAGCTGATATTATTATTTATAATTGAAACAAAATAACAATATCCAGCATAATTCTGGCTGACCATTGATCACTAATGACCCAAATTAATAGGACAGCCCAAAGCTTTACCTTATATATCCTGTTTCAGATCTATCAAAGCATTGTATCGGAGGTTTTGTTTTTTTACTTTGTTTTGAAACTGCTGAGGGATTCAGCAGACCTGCAGTTTTCTGTGAGTTTGAAAGTGAAGAAGAAAAGGAAGGAAAATAGCGAGGGGAACAAACCTGCCATACATGCCTTAATCTCTCCTACTGTGAAAATACTTATTTCTGTTAGCTGCATCAACTAAAACTACAAGGATGATCTGTGAAATTTATTTTGCACTAACACAGAACCTAACACTTTTGGATCTGATGATCAGCTCTTTACATGAGGGAAGCGAAAGATCTTCAGTAGGATCAAAGCTTAACATCAAAGATCAAGGATCATGTTGCTGTAGCATGAAGTAAACTGCAGAAGTGACTTAAATGGAATGTGGACTTAAAAGAAGATGCTTTAAGATGAGACAGGAAGAGAGAAGAGAGAGGAGGATGGTAGGAGGGAGAAATCGCCTGAGGTGAAGAGTGGTCTAGAGGTGTGTATGGAGGAGGCAGGAGAGCTGAGACTCCAGGGGAGATCCAGAGGGGTGTGTGTTAGATGTGTGTGTGTGTGTTAACGTGTATGAAAGTCCTCTACAAATATAATAATTCATACAGTGATAATTAGAACTCAGGGGACTGTCACACACCCTCAGTACCCTTTCACTCTTATTCACTCTCTTTTACACAGACTCTATTTCATGTGCCTTTTTTTTCTTCTGCTTTATTATTTCTCCTTTTTTTTCCCCTCAAACTTGACCTGCTTAATTTTCACCTACTCCCCTCTATCTTATAGCTTTTATTCAGCCTGTGACTTCAGTCAGATACAGAGTTGTGTTTAGGAAGTTACTTCCTGCAGTTACTGTGATTGTTTAGTTATCTTGTCCAGCTGGTCAGAAATAGATTAGGATCTGTTTTCCAATTACAGTAAAATTAGTCATATTTGAAAGTATATAGCTTTTTTACAGCATGAATCGTAGGAAAAACTCAGTGGACTGTGCAATGTTTTGTTTTTGTATTGAGCCCCATTAATTAGTTTGTGTGAGCTTGTTGAAAAAATTGTGTCATGATCGGAAATCAAAATCAGAAATACTTCAGTAATCCCAGGGAAAAAAGTTTAAATTAATTGTGTATGTGCAGAGTTCACTGTACAAATGTTGTCTCTGTGTGTGTGTGGATGTGAAAGTTCTTCATAACTTGAGGTTATTATGTATTCTGTATTTGCTAGCATCTGTGTTGGGAATTGTAAAATAAGCCTGTGTGTCTCCATTATGACTGTGACAGTAATCGTGTTTCAGCAAGAAAGGAAGAACACAATAATAAATCACCCTTGATTTAGATCAAGAAAGAGGAGGAGCCGAGTGGAGAGTTGATAAAAAAAAAATAGTAATTGGTAGGAAATATGAATACACAAGGAGAGCTTTAAGTTAAAGGTACAGTATGTAAAAAAAAATCAAAGGTCAATGGCAGACAAATGTGATATATAATTCAAAACTGCGTTTCTATTGATGTGTAATTGCTGCACTAGAATCGCTGTTATATGTTTATTTTCTTAGAATGAGTCATTTGTATCTTCTGGGCGGTGCACATATGGAGGCTGCCATATTTGTTCTTCCATTTTTACTACGGTGTCCATGAATGGAGAAAACAATGTTTGTGAAGTAAGAACCCTCTGAACTTTAAAACTGTGGTACCAGCTTTGTTTAATGGGAGTTAGCACTGTTTGGGATAAGTAATATCTTACAAGACATAAAAAGTAGTTACTCTTAGTACAGTCATACACCTGAGACCACTGGATCCACTCACAGATGAAAACATCTTTATGTCTTGGCGAATTTTTGCCACTAACAGTCACCGTACATTTACAACAGTGCTTGGAATATGAAGTCATTTGAAAGAAAACATCTTTTCTGTCAAATAGCCATTTTTACCACTAGACGTCAGTAATTCTTACATACTGTACCTTTAAAGAGAATGAGCATGAAGAGGAGGTTCAGAACAGCAGACACTGAAGCAGTGTCCACCGTCCTGCACGCATAATTTGTTTTTCTGTTTCAGCACACCTGATTTAAATTAATGAGTCACTGAGCAGAACCTAATAAGCTGTTGGATCAATTTAATTTGAATCAGGTGTGTTGGAGCAGTGAAACATGTCAAACCTGCAGGACACTGGCCTCCACCGACCAGGGTTCCCCCACCCCTATACTAAAGGAACATATCTAGGTTTTCATCAGTTGTTGTAATGATAATATTGATTTTGACAAGAAACTAGAAAAAAAAAACACATTTTTTGTCAGTACGACCATAACTGGACTTCTAAAATGCATGTAAACATGTTAGTCCAACACACACAAATGAACTTGGGAATAATTATTGTTCATGTCCCGAGATCTCCCACAGAGACAGTTGGAAGGGGCATAATGCCGAGAGGGTTTTTCACTCATAGTGTCCGACATACTTCAGTGAATAACTCTATTACCCTCTTATACATGTACTGTGGGAAAAAACAGTTGTCCAATTAAATGGCCAGGTTGAGCTGTAGCCATAGCTTGAATCTGCTGTCCGTGCAGCCAGTCATTGGTGTATGCAGCCCATTCTCATTAAAACAGATTCTTTGCTAAGATGTAGAAACCTCAACGCTGTATCCTTTGTGAATTTGATTGTGCTGGAAATCTGCTCTGCTGTTTACTGCATAAAACAGAGAGCAGGCTCAATGTTCCATATCCGTGGGGCTTTCAAAGGGTTTTACAATGGCAGATGATTGAAGGCAGGCCATATGAGAATTCTTCTCCAACATGTTTATATTCCTCAGCAGTTAAAGAGAAAACAAACATGTGGATAGACAGTAGGGAATGCAAGATGGATTCCATTCAAGATGCCACAGCAGAAAAATTAGTGGGATTTATAGATAACATATTTCTTATTCTCCAGAAACACCGCTATCAAATAAACTTATTTTAATGACTAAAATAACCAATGAAGTCACCAGTCAGAGGTGGTGCAGGAGATGCAGAGGTGAGCTGAAACAGGGAGAAAGCAGATGTAGACAAGAAGAGGAAGCCACCTGTCTGCCACCACAGATGACATTAAAATCTTGCTGGGTCAGCAGTATAAGAGGCGACATCCTCCACATTTCATATTTATTGGCATTTTTTATCCTTGTGATCCCACAGGAGGTCTGGGACAAGTGGAAGCAAGGGAGAATTTTTGCATTTGTTACAGCGTTGTATGAATTTAGAGACTGGCACAGGTACTTTCAAATGATCTTGAATAATTGAATTACAGACCATCGCAGATTTTCAATCTTTTATCAGCTCAAGCTGGAAACCAAAGTCCAAAACGAAATGTGTTGTAGAAACTGCAAATGGTTCAGTAACACAAGAAAGACAAAGTCTATGTTGTTTGTTGTCTTGGTGGTTTTGTTGTGGGATCAGTGTCTGCTCTATTCTTTTCTCTCTGGCATGAGAAAATAAATCTGACATCCCTTCTCGTCCTCACTCTGTCCTTCAGGCAGCTAATTGAAAACAGGTTTATGCTGCGTGGTGTATGCCTCTGTATGTGTGTGCGATCCCAACAATGGTTAGATTAGCTTTTTAATTTACCATAGCTCTGTTTGTTGAGCCTGTTCGTGCGTCTGGTTGTTACTGTTCATCTGAACAGAAACAGGACATCACAGTTCTCATGACCTCATAAATTCTACCACACTTGGCCCGAGATCATGTAGAATTAAATAGTGCACACTGATGAGCTAAAGGTTAAAGACATTTGATCCCTGCATAATGCCTGTATGACTTAGAAGGAGAGGTTGTCATTTGTCCCCTCAGTACTGCCACTATGGCGCCCTTGAGCAAAGCTCTTAACCCCTATTAAAAGAGCATAGATGGGAACGCGATAAGAATAAGCATCTGCAGCAAAGACCCTTCATATTGTATATTTTGAGGTTTGAGCACCAAGTGTCAGGATGTATTTTTTTCTTTTATACGGTCATTTTTAGTTTGAATTTGATTTAAATATAACTCAATTTGTTCCTGCCATTATTTTATGCATATATTTTCTTAACTGTCATTTTCATGGATTTTTATATATGTTTGTTATATGCTGTTTCTAATATGAATATACTACTGTATGCATTTTGCTGATATAAAGAACCAGATATCCATACATGAAAGTCCCATCTTTAACCCCTCTATCCTTCTCATAATGGTTGTTTCCACTCTTCATATTTGTTTTCTTTTTCCTTATTTTCATTTTCTTCGACAGTGTCTCCCATACACTCCTTTATTCCCTTTATTCTGAGTTTTTTCCTCTATTTTTACTGTGACAATAAAAATTTGCCCCCTTTTTTTATCTCCTCTTATACTCTACTGCATCAAGCATTTACTTTCTGTTCATCCACCTTAAAGCGCACGGGGCCACCTGCATAAATAGGCGCACAAACATAATCTTCTTGTTTTCTTCTTTTTTTACTAGCCTTGTACAATCCTGAAAAGAGAGAAATGAGGAGATTGAATGCAGGGAAATAGCATTTGTGTGGTTATGAAGATGAATGAGGCAGCTTTTACCTTGTCCTAAGAGTCTAAGAGTAGTGGGAGATGTGGATGAGGCATATGGAAGAAAAGGAGGAGAATGGTAGGATGTGAGTGTGATTTATGTCACCTTTTCTTTTTGTGGAAATCTGATTAAACATCCATCAAAGTCCAACATTGTCAGATACAATCTCAGGACTGGGTACTCTATGAAAATGTGGCCAGTTATTGTGCTTTTATTGATTTGCTACATTATTTTCACTACTATTGACTGTCATTTCATCCTCATTCATCTCTGTTTATCCTGATATACCCTGTGCTCTGTGATGCTCCCAACAGAGACCATTAAAGTTCCATCCCATGTACTGTAGTATAACCCAATTCAATGTAGAAAACAACTCAAACTTTGTGTCCTGTGGGAAAAGCTGAATCAAACAAATCTAATGACCTTATATGGACAAAACAGAAAAAGAACTACAAGGAGCACAATACTGCAAATGCATTATCTAGGCAACCTTCCTTTCTATAAACCATAGATCAGCTGTATAGTAAGATATGATTTCATGAGAAGGATGAGCAGAATCAGAAAATCACAGAAAATTCTATAATGTTAATGAAAATAAGTATCTTTAAAGCATTGTAACTCTAATCGTAGTTTAATGTAATGGTTGATGATGGTCAGTTGGTTTGTCAGAAATACCAACCACTGTATGGATGACTTATCATGAAATGTTAAAGAGGTTGATGGCATCAAATAATAATCTCTAAATTTACACTTCCATTCATTAAATCTTGATCTGAGCTTGAAAGTTAAGAATAATTTTTACTGTAAAGTCCAGACTAAGACAGAAGCAGCATAATGAACTGATACATGCATCTGAGATTAACAAAAGATTTTTTACAAAATGCATGGCTGTTCCAGTTCCAAGAAATAAGTCTACAACTCTACAACTGGTGTAAAAATTATATTCATTACAGTTCTATGATGTATTGGGATACGGACTCAAGCACAGAATTCTCAATTTAAAACCACTAACAAGTTTAGTGAGGAACATTGCTTATCTGGGAAAGCTATAATAATAATAATAATAATAATAAAAAAAAAAAAAAAAAAAAAAAAAATAATAATAATGGATTAGATTTATATCTCGCTTTTTCTTGCAGGGCACTCAAAGCGCCTATACTGACCTCAGCAGGGCAGTAATAGGCCAACAGCAACAACAATAAAACCTACAGCAACATTGCAGTTTCCACTGGGATTAATTAAGTATTTCTGAATTGATTTAAATTTTATTTCATTTCAAAAACTGCTTAAAAATCATTGAAACGTGACAAAAGACCTACAGTGTTCATATGGGCTCCAAATTTCACAAGTCTGATCCACAAAGACGACAACCCACAGGGTGCGTAGGGAATAACGCCACTGATACCGGATGCTTTTCAGATGCTTCTCAGATGTTCTGATCATACTGACTGGTCAGTGATCATTAGGAGTAGCCTACACATTCCCTATTAGATACAGTATGTGGTCATAAAGTTATGGCTGATATAAAATCAATGGGAAAAAGTCTGATCGCTTTCTTGAGCACATTCTCAGAAACACAAAGTTATAGTTTATGCAGTATGTTGTGTTTTAGTTGCATATTCTGTCTGCTACACCTGCTTCAGCTTTTAAACTGTCATTGTTAACATATTATTGGATATAGCAGATTTTTGCATTTTGGGTTTAGCTTACAGGATCACTGTGGCTCACTGGGATGTAGGTTCTTGGCCTTGTTCAGTGTACCAGCATAAAATCTGTATAATCTATTTTTCTGCATAGCAACACTGCAGTGGCTTGTATCACAGCAGAAATGTGTGCTCATATGTACAACTTGGATTTCTGTGTGGAGTTTGCGTGTTCTCTCTGCGTGGGTTTCCTCTGGCTGCTCCACTTTTTTGTCACAATTCACAAACAAACATGTTAAGTTTATTGGTCAGTGTAAATTGGTCATCCGTGTGAAAGTAAGCATGTATGACTCTCTATTTTTGTGGGTTAGACATGCAATGGGCTTCACCTGCTTAGAGTGTAACTTTCTTCTTGCTGAGCCTGAGCTGGGAAGGGTTTCACTCTCTGACTCACTTCAGGACAAAGCAAATGATGGATGGATGTTGGTTTGAAATGTGATTCTAATCAGATTTCTGCAGATGTGTCCAAGTCCAGTCACTGGCTTCTGCAATCACATATCAAAATGTTTTTTGTGTCACTTGCCATGATGGCACACTCTGAGCAGAGCAGAATCCATGCTGCCTCCAGCAGAGCTCTGTGCGGGACAACAGCACTTTTGGGGGGGGGGGGGGGACAGCTCTGTACAGCCAAAGCAAGACGGAACATCCTGACCCAAGACAAGACATTTTTAGACACATAGAAATACATGGTGCCATAAAGTATTCAATTGCAAACAACTATGTTGTTACTATGGCAACTCATATTGGAATGTTGGTGATACAATCTGATTATCTATCAATAACAAATCAATCTTTCCTAAAGGTGCAATTTCAACGACAAATCTGATTTCTTTGCTGCCTAAGAAAACCTTTCACATGTGCAGTGACAACAGGATACAAATCTGGGTCTCCCAGTTCATCCTCAGCAGTCTGAGCTGGTGCATAAACATTAATGGCTACCTTTAATTTAATCACTTTTTGTCACAGTTTTCAGTGTGTGTGTGTGTGCGTGTGTGTGTGTCTGATGAACATCTGTACTATCATAATACCGTAATGCACATATATTTTTGTCCTTCCATTCATCAGGTTTTATGAGTTACCAGTGCTGCTGTGCAGATCTCATGTAATTCGCTGCAGATAATTCCATATGTCCACTGCTTCTTTAATGATGCATGGACAACAAGCCAGGTCGTAGCATCTGAAAAGGGTGAAAATGCACAGAGAGTATAGTATCTAAACTGCAGGAGAATCAAATTTACAATCGGTAATTTATCAGGGCAGTGAGTGACCTGCTTGGGCCCAAGGAGCCCTCAGCAGTAAATATATATGTCGCGAAGCTGATTTACACACATGCAACGACAGGTACAGAGAAGTAAAGTCACACGGACACACAAGCACACACATGAAGATACACAATACATACTGTACTGCAAACCTCACCAGTGCCAGCCCCTTTATTGAAGCATGTGGTCATAATTTAGATGCTCTGCTGTCTGGCTGTAAGCAGCACATAAAGAACTATAATCAATAATCCATATCTATGTCATGAATGATTAGTTCTCATACCCACAAACACACACACACTCACTCAAAGGCATAAACACATGCTTCTGTACTGTTCACTGTAAGGACTCATGCAGTACGCACTACATGCACACATACAAAGCAGTGACATCCACCTTATAAACACTGCATTGTGTGTACTTTTGTGTATCAGAAACACAGAGGGACACTTATGACATCTGACCCAAAAGCTTCTGGTTATAATTTTTGATGGACATAACCCAGAATACAGGCACACAATGACATTTCATAGTTAATAACATCCAGAAATAGAAATGCTGCACATGCAACAGCTATGAAAACATCACTCTGCTTATACTGACAAGAACCTTGGTGGACTACTGAATAATAGAGCAATATCCTGCCACCACACTTTCATGCTATTGTAGTTGAATATAGTTTAGCAGTCTGCTGGTCACACACTCTTTACTAATTTTAGTAATGAACTCTTTGAGTCCATGAAGGCATTTCCACAGACTCACACACAGAGCAACATCATGCCATACTGACATCAAAAAGAAAACTGTCTAAGATTTTGGAAATGATCTAAATGATAAAGATTCATGCTTACATTTAAATTATTCTCACTAATAGTAAAATTACAATAACCATAGGTTAAGTAAAAACTTTGAAACCTCCCACTTGTGAGAACACTATCATGCTGTCCTTAGTGTGGAAATAGATACTCGCTCTTCCTTTAATTCTAGTTCAGAGAAATGTTTCATGTCCTTAACTGTCCAGTTCTGTTTGTAGCAAGCACAGAAAGCCATAAGATATTTGCATCCAGCTTGTCTTCTGCTGTACCAATTAGAAGCCTGGATGTACTGTATGTTTTGACCTTTTACACTCTTTAACTTGTAGTTAAAGTTCTGCTGTCAAATTGGTTTAGAGGAAGGGCATGTGAAGTCCTGAGTCTTGGGTCCCTGAGGCCATCAAAGTCAATAATCATGACTGCATTATTGCTGCCTGGGGTTTCAAATCACAGCAGATTAGTATTAGCAGAGAATCAAAACGCTGCAGTAGCTTTTTTTCTGAAGGAGTACAGTATATACACTACCAGTCAAACGTTTGGTAACCTTTTCCCACTGACTGTATATATATATGTATATATATATATATATATATATATATATATATATATATATATATGTATATATATAGACCAAGATAGACTTATTTGATTTAGACAGAGTCAAATGTGTGTTGTGGAAACCAGGTGATGAGTACAAAGCAAGTGTGTCATACCCACTGTCAAACATGGTGATGGCCATGCCATGATGTGGGTCTGCATGAGTGCTGCTGGTATTGGGGAGTTACAGTTTATTGAGCAAACTATGGATGCCAACATGTAATGTGATATCGAAGCAGAGCATTTTCCCCTCCCTTCAGAAACTGGGCCGCAGGGCAGCATTCCAACTTGATAATGACCCCAAACACACCTCTAACACGGGGTGAATAAATATGATTGACTGGCCAAGCACGTCTCCAGACCTAAACCCTATGGGTTTTATGCACAGCTCCACTACTTCCTGAACTTAATACTGCACCTTTGTTTCCTGTCTTTCAAGATTGGATGAACTGATTAATCCAGCTGTGTCTGACCATTTGCTGAGATCAGACACACCTGGATTAATCAGTTCATCCAATCATCAAAGACAGGAAACAGAGGTGCAGTACTAAGTTCAGGAAGTAGTGGAGATGTGCATAAAGCCTATTGAGCACCTTAAACAAAGGTGAAGGAGCACAAGGTGCAACAGCCACCGGCTCCGTGATGTCATCATGGAGGAGTGAAAGAAGATTCCAGTGAGAACTTGTGAAGCTCTGGTGAACTCCATGCCTGATAGGGCTAGGGTAGTGCTGGAAAATAATGGTGGCCAGACAGACAGACAGACAGACAGATGGAGCCTCAGCAGACACAAGCCAGTGTCCTTTTTGTGCGCTGGTCCCAACCTGGGTAAATGCAGAGGTTGGTGTCAGGAAGAGCAAACAACATAAAACCTAATAAGACCAATCAAATGGATCAAAGAGAGACAGAAATATGGATAGATGTACTGACATGATGATAGGATAGGTAGTTAGTTTAGTTTTCTATGCATTTTAGGGGTTTGGGGGATTTGAAATCCCCAAAATTTTCCGTCTGTGCCGCCCTTGCTCCCCCTTATATGCTACCTGCACCTCTTAGTGGGGCTGTCTAAATCTGGAAATATGCCAAAGATGGTGGTCAGAGGGTTTGGTGCAATTTGATGGTTGAGGATTTCTGAGATGGTTTGAAAGAAAGACTTCCAGAAATCAGTTAAAGGGATATTGTGTAAGTTCTCCTGTGTTTTATTCACAAAAACTGATTATTTGGTTCAAAAGTGTTTTTTCATTAATCAGTAATCACTCCCATCAACAAACTGAAGTGCTCCTCTAAGTTCTAAATTTGCCGTTCGTATCATTCATTTACACATCGAGCGGGGCGGCTCGGTGAAGGCTGCCATGTCGTATCGCCATGTTTATGCGTTTGGGAGAAGCGTGACAGTAGGAAAACACAGAAACTCAACGGACACACCGGAGTTTTCAGCTCAGTTCGAGGTAATGCCTTTGAAAAGTCACCACGCTGCAGAGGGGAGAGGCTCGCGTCTCACTGATGCTGGGTTCACGTGCAGTCGGGCAGACGGCCGTTGGTAACAAACCAGATGTCATTTTAATCAATGAAGCCGAGCGAAAGACGGTAAAACATGGGTCAGGGAAAACAATACGACATCGCCATGACAACCGAACAAATGTGGACTGACGGACCACGTCTTCACATAGAGGCTGGTGATAACTTTACATGCATCGGCTGTCGTCGGTCTGCCCGGTTTCACGCAAATGCAGCATGAAAAGTACGAGGGAGCTGCTCCCGATTACACAGTGTCCCTTTAAAGCAGGGCAGGACCAATACATGTGAAGAAGGGAGCCAGGAGAAACTTTACATTTATCACATGAATTTCCCCTCGGGGATCAAAAAAATATCTTTGATTTGATTTGATTTGATTGGTTGAAGTGTGGTCAGTGTCCGGGTATGTACGAGCTAGTTTGGTTTTAGAAATATGAATTCGATGGACTACTTTAAATTGTAAAAGAGTATGTCTGGCACAGATAGATGATGAGTGTATGTGTTTGAGAGCCATTTTCCCATGTGTCATCTGTGAAGGCAGAATTTAGATCTTACTCCCAAGCGATCCTGATAGAAGCCAGAGGGGGGTTGCTGAGTGCTGAGTTTGGCCTTTTAGAGGTTGGTCAGAGCGTAACTCTTGGGAAGCGTATCCCAGAATGTTGGACCTGCCACTGAAAAACACCGATCCCCACCCACCTTACAGGCTGATTGGTCTCAAATTAGAGCCATTTTCCTGTGACCTCCATAATTTTTCTGTTCTGTGAAAATCAGACTTAAAATCTTGTGACATGAATTAAACTGGAACCTTAATGGTCTGTATACATACAGTATGTACAGACAAGTCATTATTCTGCCATATGATTTATCATGTAGAGAATTATAAAGTGTCTGCTGTATCTGTATGTTAGTGTGATCTGTGTGGGTATTCATTATTTTAGTTTTCTATTAATTTTTTTTAAATGTCTTCATTTGCGAATCAAGAAAAAATGTCTTCTTCTCTCTTATCAGATCTCCCAGATGAACTCAGATGCCTCAAGAGACGGACTGACTGAAGCCGCCCTGAACCGCTATAACACACACTCTCCTGCGCACACAAATTCATCATCACACACAAACTCTCCTTCTAACGCTCCGGCTGTTACCACCACTGCACCCACTGCCACCTCTGCTGCCGCCTCCTTCTTTGCCAGGTATGATCATTTCACTCCAAAGCACTTCCGACAGAATATACTTTATACAGTCCATGACTTGTTTTTCTCCTCCTGTTCCATCTGATCTGCTCAGGCATTGGATCCATGCTGACTTCCACAATTAGCTCAAATTGATTAGCTGCAGTTTTGTATTGGATCCTCCCAGATAATAAATCTATGTAAATCTAGCAAAAAAAAAAAAAAGAAAAAGAAGAACAAAGTCAGTCTTACTCAGTGGATCAAATGAATACTGAGAGGTATTGTGCTGTAGGAGGCTACAATCTAATCACAACACCTTAGTATGTTACTCTGTTTGATTCAACAGTAATTTGATTTGGTGGTGTTACCTGGAATAAATATCATAGAGAAAATTGTAATTAGATTTGGAATAAGATTAATCGTGGGGTTAACTTAAATAATCCTGTGTGTAAAAGTGAACTTCAGCTTTACCATTTCTCACCCTATTAAAGTAAAATGAATGAAAAACTGGACCACAAGCAACCACATAAAAAAAAAATGAAGGTGGTGGGAAGATTGGGGTGTACTCATCTCTTGGTGCTCCAGTGTATAAATCAACCATCAGGTCATCAATCGTCTGTGTAATCAAATCTGGAGAAATGCTGAGCGGTGCAACATAAATAAGACACGGGTAATACGAGTACATTATTAATGACAAAACAAGGCAAGCTCAAAATGAATGGGTGAATTATTCATGCAGTACACCAGAACAGGAGTGTGTCACAGTGTCTGAGGAATGGCTGAGATGTTGTATGTAATGAGCTGCTTTAAATCACATTTTAAATGATACTGATGGTTTTCTCTCTCACTTTCACACCTCGTCTCTTCATCTGGAGATAATAAAATGTGTGTGCCTTTGATATATAACTGTTGTGCTTCGGTGTCACAGACATAATGTGGTCTGTCTTTTCAAAGAACTCACACCAAACTCATAAATTGCATGGAAACATGTACAAACACACTTTCACTCTCTTGCGTGTTCTCTGTATGACCCCATGAACTGTCAGGTGCCAAAGCTGCTCTGCACAAACACAAACACACATGCACACATCTGGTCGGCATTACAAACATACAGCCTGTCGACTTTGGTTGATTTATGACTGCAAACCCTGTAACTGAAAAAAACCCAGTTGGTGTAAAGGTGCTTGTGTCAGTGTGTAGATACTGTATCTGTTGGAGACTGTGTGCAAATCTTTTAGAGTTTATGGTTTCACTGTGTCTATGCAAGCTGATCTTTTTGGGATTTCAGTTTAACTGGCAAGTAAGAAAAAAAGAAAGTGCAGTAATATTGTTAAATGTGTGTATTTAAGTGTGTGTATTTTACAGTGTGTGTGGTCAGTGGATGTAGCCATGCAGTGCTGGTAAAGCCTATGCCTCCTCCAAGTCTTTATGTGGACTGCATACTGATGCCCTCACACACACTCCCTCACTGTCTGCAGCTAAATCTCTGACCACCACAAGTCCTCTCACCTGATCCCTCATTACTGTCTTTCTCCTCATCCTCCTCTTTCTGTCCCTGCTATGATCTTAATCTCCCCCACCATGCTTCTTTTCCTTTTTCCCTCATTTAATTCGATTGCTTATTTTTTATTTTTTATTTCCTCCACTCATTCTCCACTTCCCCATTGTTCTATTCTCTTTTCTCTCCTTCCAACAATTTCTCCATTTCAACGCTGACCTTTCCCTTACCTCCGATAATGCACATCTGAGTAATATCTTTCATTAGGAGCGATCTGTCTGTGAATATGTCACACTCGCACAGCAGTGCCTCATCTTCCCTGTGCTGCAGTGGCCCTCTGGGGACGCCGGGATAGAGACTTGCTGTGGTGTGTGCATGCTCTTACTCACTTGGGGGAAGGGAGTTCGTATCAGTGCAGGAATTTTTTTTAACTGCATGCTCCAAGGATTGGATCTTTGGGGATTAGGATGGCTGTGTGCAAGTGTGCGAGTTGCAGAAGGATGCTGAGTAAATGAATAGATCCCAAGTGAATTGGTGAATTGGGAAGGCATTGTTATTTCAGATGGAGGATGGCAGTGGGGGTGGTGGGGGGCTGCTGTCTCTTTCTCTGCTCCTGTTTAACTCTTGTTGCCGTTTTCCCGCATTCTTTTAAACTAGAATTATTCAGGCACCAATTAGCTGCCTATTGTCACAGTGGATTGATATGATGGTGAGAGGATGATAAATGACCATTTCAATAAATCATATCCAGAACAAATTTGTTTTTCATTTTACTCGTGCATCATTTGACAGCAAATAAGATTTGTTTTATTTTTTTTAATGCAAGAAAAAGCACATTTATTATTGAAGGGGGCTCACTTTTTATAATAGCCATTTTTATTGCTTCCGTTTGAACACCAACATTTTACAAACATTAGTCCTTTTACCTAGAGTTATAGATTTATATTATAATCAGTCAACTCAATAGATTGAAGCTGGACAGTTGCTGCTTTTTGTTATGTTCCTTTGACAAATAAATGTTAAGTTCAAAACCGCACATAAGATGAGCTAAAAACAAACAAAAAAACATGAGCACAGTGTAATAATAGAACAGCTTATAAAATGTTAACTTAATCTGACACTTAATCTGGCATAAGAAGTGTGTCATGATGACTCCATGTACACGTCGATAGATAATGTCAGTGAAGCCAGTCTTCTGTCCACATCAGGACAGTGTGACTGACCCCAGACAACACACACAGACACACTCACACACCCTCCATCGCTCTCTGTCTCTCCCCATATCTCCCTCCACTTATGCTCTGCTAAACAGAATGTAATTAACTACTGAACCAACAACACAGCCCAGGGACACCAACCATAAATCAGCTATGGGTGTGTATGTGTGTGTGTTTAAAGTGAAAGTGTTTGTTGCTGTGAGAAAGAAAGAAGACAATAATGGAGGATCTTGTTACCAGCTGTGCTATATGTGACCTGCGATGCTTTTTAACAAGAGAAGGACACTTGAAATGGCTGAGGGGAGGAGAAGCAGCGAAGGCTGAGGGAATCAATATATCTAGGAAGGCTGAGTGGATGGTGGGTTGGATGAGTAGCAATGTGGAGAACAGAGAAAAAGACAAAATGAGACAAAGAATGGAGGATAAAAAACCCTGGGAAAGAAGAAGAAACAAAGAGGAGTAGGGGACGGAAGAAGAATAAAGCAGAGCTGAGGAATGGGGGTAATGGAGAGGAGCTGATGAATAGATTCATTTCATTGATTGAAAACAAGTACAGTTCAGTTTAGGGCTCGATTTGAATAGATCCACTTAACCAAATCCCAGGTCACTTGTCACTGAATGCAACCAGTTAGGTGAGTGTGTGTGCATGCTATATGCTTCACTTGTCCCATAAATTAAATCAGTCATGGGGAGAGAGTACTATATAATAAGACTGTAGTGCTATCATCAACAGAAGCGTCAGAAACATTTGGAAACCAGCATCACTTATTATTCAAATAATAAACAATAGAAAACAATCACCAAAGAGGCTTAAAATGTTTTGCTCAGGGAGAAACTTATTCATACATAAGCACACAAGCGTAGGGGAACAGAATAATGCAACTGTGTGCTGAGAGCAGTAGTGGAAATAAGTGTGCAGGTTACAATCAGGAATCCCCAGCAGCCAAGTAACCATGGATGAATCTATCATTGTCACGTCTCATCCTGCAACCATCAGCACCACTGCAGCAGTCGCAGTAGCCTGTTTCTGTGGTAACGCAAAAATGAAATGAGTGGATTCAAATTCAAACATAGTTTTCTTAAACAAAATCTTCTGGTGGGACCTGTGGTGAGTCCACAGTGTCCACAAATACCATTATGCTTCACATACTCCACATTCCTGCACTTGGCAAACAGTTGTCAGTAATCGTCTTTACATGCTGCATGGGGAGATTTTGAACATTACACCGATACAATGAGAAAACCTGTAATTGCCTTTGATTGCTTTTCACGTATATAAGCTTAGCTTGCATGCAGTGAAAAACCAATTAGTGGTCCTCTCATGGAGGTTTATTCCACACGGTATGTAGTCACACACACAGTCACAAACACACACAGATTCACACACAAATCTCCCGGGAGAGCCAGTCAAATGGTGAAATGCTTCATCGTTCTACGGGTCACTGGATGCACATCTCTCTTCCACCCCCTCTCTCTCCTACTGCTCTCCCCTTTTGCTGACTCTCCCCCTCGCTCTCATTTCTGTAACTTGCTGCAGTTAATTGAAAGCCAATGGTGTGAGAATATGGCTCCTTGACAGAGACTGTGTCAGAGTGCAATGTCTCTCACTCTTTCTTTCTCTCTTTTTGAATGCTTTAAAATATATGTGGGAAAAGAAAGCAGAACCTTGCAGGAAGCTCTGCCAGCGATGTTTTAGGGCTCTTTAATCAAATTAATATATCTGCTGGGTGTTAAATTAGTTTCAATTGTGGCCTTTTGAATTGCAGAGAATAAAATACAGGGGCACAATAAATCACTAGTAAATCTGCCTGCAGATTCACAAGCTTTCCCACAAAATAACTCTCCCTTAACCTCTTTTCTGTCTTTCTAGTCGACTGCGGTTATGTTGACATGGGCTGCGATATGATTTACGACACAGCAGTACAGTTAAATAACTGACAAAATGTTATCAGGTGAAATACTTATTTCACTATTCCCCTTGTACTGTGTAATTACACTATATGCAATTTTTTCAACCTGAAGCAAATATTGCCAAGACAATATGACAGCTCCAAAAAGGCAAAGAGAGAGAGAAGATCAAAAAGCTCATCTGTCTCTATAAATTCCCAACATGAGGGATAAAGTGAATATTCAGGCCATTATATAACATGAGTTTATGAGTTATTTCTGCTGAAGAAGAAAGAGAGAGATGGAGGACTAAACTGTGCAAAGTATGATTGTGCTGAGAGAAGCAGAAGAAATGGAGGGAGCAGGAACAGAAGGAGAGATGTGACAAGTACGGACTCAGAAGTGGAAGGTAGATCAAGAGGAGGCAGGAGAGTTTGATTGGATGACATTATTGGTGGCTTAACTTGAGCGCAGTGCTGCAGGGAACTGAGTGGCAAGAAAGGAAATGAAGCACTCCCCATCCAGATGTTGCTACACGTGTAAACAGAAATGTGTATGTGCTTGTGTGTAAACATCTTTGTGTCTGGTTCTATTAGCAATTAGCACTTAGCCACGGTTGAAAGGAACAAGGATGTAAATAAATCCTTGTGTGACACCATCTTTGTTATTCTTCCTCTATGCATCGTCTGTGTTTGAAGAAACATTTACTTTGTTTTACTGTGATAAAGTACTTTTTTTGTACTTATTCATTTAATTAATATTTTGACTTCTTTGTGTATCTTTTCTCCTCTTCTTTTTTCTTCCCTCAGAGCTGCACAAAAGTTGAACTTAGCATCTAAAAAGAAGAAACAGAAAACAGTTGCAGTCGCAGCCCCAGTGACTTCATCTTCTCCAGCATGTGAGCCCCCTATGTTCCCCACCAACTTCAGCTCTGCTTTGTTGATGGCTCCTCCCCCAGCTCCACCTTGCCTTCTCCGTGCAGCCAACAAGATCAAAGATACACCTGGACTTGGAAAGGTAACAAAAATATACATTTTATTGGCTTTTATTTATTATCTTAAAACTGGAGAATGGTGAAATCAGCACACTAAAGTATCTTATTATTCACGGATTTAGTTTATATTTGTCTCTCTATATTGTAGATATGCTCACTTTGTTCTACAGTATGACAGGCAAAAATTTGGACAACTCAGCTTCAGATTTCTGTTACGGAAATAAGTTGAGAATATAAGTAATGTACAATTTTTAGAAGGATTAATCAAACTTGATAGATTACTGAAGAAATAAAACAAAAGCCCCCCTTTTTTTAACAATAAAATGACTATATTCAGTATTTTATAGGACTATGTTTGACTGTAAAATGGGTATTTTTATGAAGATTCTGTTGACCTGCAGTCTACTAAACTGACTCAGGAAACCTTTTGGTCCAGACAGATTGAGGAGATGCACAGTATATGTGGGACGAATAAAGCAGAATTTCATGAAAAAAAAAAAAACCCTCTTAAGGGTAAGTGGTTCATGGTTTTGTTATAGTCAGTGGGTCAAGGAGCACTTCACTGATGCAGGTATGAATGAAATCCCATCAAATTCAGGTATCACATTATCTGATAAAAAGAAGATGGAGTCTGCAAAAGGATAATGATCCTAAATGTGCATACGGTCAAAATCCATACTGAACGTCGTTGGGGGAAATATTTGAAGGTTTCACAACACTTCTCACAGTCCCCAACTGAGATATCATGGAAAATCTGTGGAAAAATCTTAGTACAGTAGCTTTTTTGAGTCATAGAACTAGATCCCTTACAGAGAAATAAAGGGTGAAAAACTCCTAAAGAGGAATGGAAGTATTTTTAGTCAGTCATTTTCTATACCGCTTATCCAGTTCAGGGTTGGGGGGGTGCTGGAGCCTATCAGGCGAGAGGCAGGGTACACCCAGGATAGTTCACCAGTCTGACGCAGGGCCAACACAAAGAGACAGACAACCATTCACGCTCACGTTCATACCTAGAGACAATTTAGAGTGTTCAATTAACCTAACAGTGGGAGGAAGTTGGAGTACCCGGAGAGAAACACACGTGGACAATATGCAAAATCCACACAGGAAGGCCACTGTTGGAATTGTTCGAACCCCCTCCACAGCCAGGAATCAAACTAGCAACCTTCTTCCTGTGAGGCTGCGGTACTAACCACCACGCCACCGTGCAGCATGGAAGTATTTTTAGTTCCTTCTAAAACAAATAATGATGGTTACCAGAGGTTGCATTAAATTTCTTTTAGTTTCTGTTTTCTTTTTCAGCAAGCTAAACTTTATAAGAAAATATGAAACCACAAAAGATGGAATAAAAAGTAAATCTTCAGAACATTGCAATATGTCACATTCATCTGTGTACCTGAGAAAACAAGATTGTGGATTTTAATTAGTGACATCTGAAGCTTTGTATGAGACTATGTTCATTAAAGCGACATGTTGTTATGAACATGATCATATTTACTTTCATTACTATATCTAGCATCTCACATTATCATAATTTAGATTACGTCAGATCAAAATGTTGTGTTTTTTTTAAGTTTGATGGTACACAGCTAGAGTGCTAGTTATATATTTATGCTTTCCATTGAAAAAGAAGAAATTATGTAATCTTCACATAAAATGTGATCATTTCAGCACAGATATCAGACCCAATTCATATTGTCAATAAAAAAAACTTTAGTTTAATATCACATTTTATTACAAAAGAAGCCAAGCATTTGATTTGTATGTAGAACTGTCAGTTAAAATTGTATTTATTTACTTTTAGTTGATACATTTTTCTGTATTGTCAGATATGACAGATGTGAACTGAGTTTTTTTTATTTAGACAGAGTCACTGTATGTTTGTTCACTTAACATGAATGAGATATTATTTAGGGCTGCATGGTGGTGTGATGGTTAGCACTGCAGCCTCACAGAAAGAAGGTCACTAGTTTGATTCCCAGCTGGGGAGGGGGTTCGAACAATTCTAACAGTGGCCTTCCTGTGTGGAGTTTGCATGTCCTCCCCGCGTGTGCGCGGTTTCTCTCTGGGTGCTCCGGTTTCCTCCCACTGTCCAAAGACATGTATGTTAGGTTAATTGAACACGTGGTTGTCTGTCTCTCTGTGCTGGCTCTGCGTCAGACTGGTGACCTGTGCAGGGTGTACCCTGCCTCTCGCCTGATAATAGCTGGGATAGGCTCCAGCGACACCTGCGACCCTGAACTGGATAAGCAGTGCAGAAAATGACTGACTGATGAGATATTATATAAGATGCAATTATATATGCAAAAATATCATAAAATGGTTTGTTATGTGTGTATATAGTGTGTTTGTGTCAATATCTGACTTAATGTTCTGAGATCCAGATGCTGTTACTCCTTTGCAGCTCTTCTTGTAAATTAACTACTGCAAAAATTGCATGTGATTTGGTTTTTGGATGAGCATTCGTCCCGTCCACAGAGTGCTGGAATGTGCTGAAATATTGAACAGTGGTATTTTATTATGACCTTCACCACTTCATCTAAGTGTGTCCACTGTTGTGTGTGTGTGCGTGTGCACGCGTGTGCGTCTTCTCCCCTTCTGTGCCAAACCAAAATGTAACCTAATGGTTACCACGGTAACACATCTCAGGCTGACAAAAGTCATCTGTCACTGTTGCCCGTGGTTGATGAAACACTTACATGTGTGTGTTGTGGATGCGAGGGGGGGCCCAAGCGCACACTTGCTTCTCAAGTGTGTGCAATATTGATCGTCCATGTAATGAGTTTTTAGTGTCCCCCTCCTCCACAGTTTGAATGAGAGGCTCACTGACTTTGAGTGTGTCTGGGTGTGTGTCCCGACGGCTAGAAAATGAATGCATATGGTGGACAAAATCAAACAGGCATCAAACAAGTATTCATTATCACACATGGAAAAAGAAACTGTAGCTATGTGGGAATCTTATGTATTTGGTTATTTGAGTTATCCATTTGGCTACCAGGACATTTTAACACAATGTCATCTTAAGTGTGAAAGAAAAACACGTGTAGCGCACAGCTCTGTGGTTTAGGGTCTCACCCAAATTGACTCTTCGCTAAGTCCCGCCCCCCATGGTTACAGTTGCTAAGTCTGGCAAACTTTCCATTTTTAGCTAATTTCTACGTATATCAACATGGATTGCTCAGTGATTTCATTGAACATATTCAGAAGGAAATTGTGTTAAATTTCTGAAGTAATAGTTGGGACATATCAGAGGGGGTTAGACAGAGAGGACTGCAGGATGCATCTGAGGAATTCATCATCATTTGTCGACGGAGTAATGTTGATGAAGAGGATGTTAATATCGTAGCGAAGGCTCAGCCTTCATACAGAAAGACTCAGAAACTCCACGTCTTGATGATTTATGTCCAGAACAAACGTATAAAAGAACAACAACAACGTTCTTGCATCGCAGGGTAAGTTAACAGATTGTTTTATTTTAAGCTAACTGTCATGTATGACTCCAGTAAGTTTCAGGTATCTTACGTGTTTTAGCCTGTTGCTAGATGTTTCCCCCTGAACCAGAATGTTGTTCCCACATCGTGGGTTTGATCCATACATTTAATTTGATCGGGATAGAAGATACTGGACTGAGAAACTGGCAGAGGACCGTGTTATATTTGTCTCTGTCTCCAGCAGATTGGCAACCAGCGTGACTAACTAGTGTTTATCTGGTGTATTTGTTTAGCCCAGGGGTGGGCACTCCAGGTCCTCGAGGGCCGGTATCCTGCAGGTATTAGGAGTTTCCTTGTGGTAACACACCTTGTGACTTGTTCAGAGCTAGGCATCAAGCTCTGCACAATTACCTGTTGATTGGAGTCAGGTGTGAAGCAGGAGGGAAATTTCTAATATCTGCAGGATGCCGGCCCTCGAGGACCTGGAGTGCCCACCCCTGGTTTAGCCTCTAGCGACACACAGCTACCTTACTCCATGTTAAAACAGTAGCTTTTACTTAATATTATACCGCTGTCTTGTAGTTAACTACTGTGCTAGGTGGTGTTAGCGTCTTACCTCGGAATAAACAGTTTGTCCAGCTCCGTGTTCAGTCTCATGCATCTGCGAGTGAGATCTTCCTGCTGTTTAATCAATCTTTCATGCCATTTACTCCATATTCCACACCGTTTGGTCCATATTCCACATTTCTCCGCTTGTGTTTTTTTGGTTTTGAGGAGGCAAAAAATATAACATCACCCAAACGTTCGGAATATCTGTCATCAGACTTGAGAATCCTGCCTATGCCCCGTCTATGGAAGTGAAGTTTGCCAGAAACTCCTGCCTTTAGTTATGGTTGCTAACGTATGATTGGTCAGTGGCAGTTCTGGGGTGGGGCTGGCGAAGGGTCAATTGGACGCTAGACCTTCTCTTTGTTCAATCATTTACATTTGTAATCAGACTTAAAATAGTAAGAATTATCCAGGATGATTATAACTATTTAGTATGAAATCTCTCACAAAACTTAAAGGGACTAGAGGCAGGAATTTAAAAAAAAACAAACATTCATGTCCATTTTTTTAATGGGTGATGAAGCACTAAATACCAAAAAGAACGTTTCCACCCACATGTCTTTCCGTTGCCTTGAACGGGCTGCGTGCTGCAAAATGCGCTGCAATTCGGTGGCTGAATTTCCCGCGCTGCCCTGTGGACGTGATGTCAAATGACGCTACATCCGCAGTTTTGATACAAGAAGAAGACGGTCGCGGTAAATTCAAACACTGTAAGCGATAGTAATGGATTCTTCTGCCATCATCAAACAATCCAGATCAACTGAAAGACACTAAAAAGTGTAACTACGAAGAAAAAGCACAGTAAACAACATTATAGCTTCAGTTTGTGCACGCTCCCGTGACGGCTTGGCTCGTGGCTGCAGTTACCTGAAGCTCCAGTTGTGAGTTTCATTTCTTAATCTTGCCTCTATTCCCTTTAAATAATACTCACGGCAATGTTTTGATATCCTAAAATCAGTCCTCATGTATTTATTTTCCAGTTATTTAGACTTTAATTCCAGAAGTTTGAGTCATGTCTTCCACTTAAATTATTTTGTATTTTTATGGTCGTTTCAAGTTTTAGTTCTGTGGAACAGACTGTTTTGTTGTGTTTTGTACTTTGTCTCTCCTTTGAGTGTCTGTCTTTATATCTCCATATGGAGATGACAGATGCCTTCTCTGTTGTCAAGGAGACGGATTCAAGGTCCCATATTTACTCACACACGCAAATGATTCCATCATCAACCTATAATCAGAAACCATAATATGTATAAATAAATATCAGAAAGTGCTTACACAAAAATCCACACACACACAACTTTTTCTTTTTACCCCCTTCTCATTATATTCCTTCTCCTGATTCATCCTCACTTTCATATTCTCATCTTCTGTTAATTGTTTGCAATGTTGTTTAATAACTGTATAACCGAGAGACAACATCCTACCTCCTTTCACTGCCATAATCTCACACCAGGTTCCATTGTTTTCTGCCTAATGGTGGGTCTTCAATTAAGTTAAGTTATTCTAATGTAAAAACTTTGCCTTTTGTTGCTCCACTGGGAAGAAAAAAAGGTGAAAAAAGGGAGACATTTGAGAAATTACACATGAGACATTCAGCTTATCTTGGCCTATTAAACAGCGAGCCTATCTTGATTCCCAACAAGAACAGATTTCATAAATACCCTCACAGATTAAAGGTCTGAGACACAAATTACCAATGTGACCTTTAGACTTCTCTTACCTTTGGACTGAGCCATGTTTGCGCTCCTCACCAGGTTTCAGTAATTAATGCTAATTGTAGCTTCTTATTATTAAACAGCTGTGTAAACTTTCTCGCAATTTTTTCATCTGGAAAAAAGTGGATTATCAATATGGAGAGAAAATAGAGAGAAGGACATCACAATTTGTTATATTAAAAACACAGCAGATTAAATCAATTACAGCCAAAAGCAAACCAAACACACTGTCATTCACTGACACATTGATACACATAAACACACAAACACAAACACACGCACACGTGTTTGTGCAAGACATATGGGTAGAAAATGGCTGTGGTGACATTTCTCGAGTGAAAATGTCACCTGTGGTGGGGGTCTGTTCCCTGCTGAAATGGCATTTGCACACATTCACATTCACACATAGACTTGCATGTTCACAAATTCATAGGATTACAGTGTACAATGAAAGCTGTAGGGAAGCAGCAAAGCCCCCCGGTGGATGTGCGCATGATACATCCTGCAGAATACATGGGGCTTGTCTGTGACTGTCAAGGGGGTTGGTGTTCTCCCCGATGTTAATGTGGCAGAAAACAGATTGAGACATTGCATTTAAAGCCAGGGGAAATCAACCTGCACAGGTCAGATGTACCGCTGCTGCTGTGTGCGTTTGTGTGAGCCAGTAGGGGCTTGCTTGCTTTTTTTTTTCCTTTTGTGTGGACTAAAACAGAATCCCTTTGTGCATCTTCCTGAGTGGCAACTGTATCTTAAACACCCCTCAGTTATTTCTACACACCGTGCTGTTTTACACATTGTTGGTGAGCTCCATTTCACCTTAATCAAATCAGGCAGTTGGGCGTCCTCCATTCAGACCGCTGTCTGCAGGGGGAAAATGCATTATCAGCTGAGAAAATTAAACTGTGTATGTATTACCACTCAGGAAACCATCTGTTGAGTTACACAGATAAACAGCAGAAAGTGAAGAATTTATAAAGCTGTAATTTAAATCTAAATGTATGAAAAATGTCTTGAGTTTTAAAAGAAAAAAAGTCTGTATATATTGGCTTATTAAGAAAGATAACCACACAAAGGAGTTGTTCAGTAGAGTATATACATCCGGTCCATATTCTGCACAGATGTTTCTCTACACTGTGCCAGCTACTTGTTTATGCAAACATGTATATGCATACATACATATGTTATTGAGATATTCATTTTAGTAACAAGAACAGTTTTGCACTTGTACCTTTAACTCCAGCCATGCCAGAAGCACAGTAGCACTGAAAGCTCTGCTACGTCTCACACACTCTTCCAGGATGGAAATACATGAACATGTCACAGTTTTGCCCTGGGGCTTACCTATCCTTCTTTTAGCTGTCACTTCATTTGCAGTTTTACAGGATACCATACCTGATCTGCATACAGTTTATCCTACCTAAAGAATGAGACATATTCCAAGGCATGTTGTGCTATGATCGCTAATAGGAAGATCATTCTAATGTCTTTCCTTTTCTTCCCTCTATAACTGTATATCTAAACGTCACAGAAGATATATAAATCTTATCTTCCTTTTGTATTTCCATTTTCACTCTTTGAACAGTGTCTGACTAACAATGAAGGGCTGTAGGACGTTTTTTCCCCTACTTCTCTTTGCACTCACACTCACAGATTGTGGCTTGACCTTGGGGGAAAATGATACTATGACAGCTAATCAATTTTTAATAGCAGCTACATTCCCTCTCAGACCACAAGCTGTGAATGTCTGTATCATGAGTGAGCATGTGTAAGTGTATTTTACACTGGTATTTGTGTGTCTTTCTGCCCATCTCAATGTCTGTGTGTCTTGTTTTCTAAATGAGTGAGAGAGGCTGTAATGGCACTCCAGAACATTAACCTCTTTGCTCCACCTCATTGCTAAAATATTAATGTTGTCAAAATTGGCAGGCCTGAGGAGTGTGTGACCAACAGATGCACACATACACACAGAGATACACACAGTGCTTGCTTACATATGCATGACTCTCTTGGGTCAATATAAATCAAGCCGCTGTGACTTGAATGTGGTGACATGAGAGCAGCCAGATAATTCATTTCTCCAACAGTCTTCCAGCCTTGACTTCAATTTGTGAAAGCTTACTATTAAACATATTTGATAGCTACATTTTTCTCATAAAGTATTTTTTTGTTTTTAAACTACTTTCAGATGTTTACTTTTTTGTTGGATTAGTTTGCCTAGAAAAACAAACAACAACAATAACAAAAAACACTAATAAAGTAAGTATGTTTATTAGCAAATGTTTCCAACAATAGTAAAGCTTAGAGAAACTCATTATTCATTCAGTGTATTTGATTGCAGCTTCATTCCTCTTTTAGTTGCAGACTAAAACAAAGTTGTTTTGAATATTCATGTATTTATTTACGCAAAATAACTTCTCTCAAAGGCATGGCAACCAACTTATCCTGGATTTAGATTGTCCACTTTATGTGCACACAAATTTAAACCTGCGAGTTGTAAAATTGTCGCCTTGCATCCAACAGGCAGCATAGATCCAACAATTATGTCAGCTGAGTTGAATAAATAAATTAAAGTAACAATTTCTCCACAGCCTGAACTCTTTTCTCACATTGTATTTGTACCTATACAGTATATCTCTGTCCATGTGTTTGCACAAATGTGTATTTCTGCAGTCTATGGGAACCAATCAGGGCTTGGCTTCATTCTCTTATTGATTTTTCAGCCAATAGCAATGAAACACTGCTGTGAGGGACAATTGAACAGTCTTCTCCCAGCTCTGAGTTAGTTGTTGCTGTTTACAAGAATTTCTTAACTTAAATTGACTCAAGAGTTGCTTGTGAGTGGTGTCTAAACTGGAGGAAGAGGAAAATCTATATCCTGTAGTGCATTTAAATGGTGAAGTTAGTTTTTCCTAAGGACTCTTTTCCCTTTGACTTGAGACTGAGTCCCATCATTGATGCTGATGTTACCTTAAAACAGATGATGCACACAAACACATAGCTTTATTACGGCACAACTAATGCCAAGGCAAGTAGAAATAAAATATTCACTGTGAGAAAAAGTTGAAAGCAACTCACTTTTCTGTTTGAGCTTCTCTCTTTGTCATATCTGTATTCACTGCAGCGTGAAGTGTGAGAGGAAGGTGGGGAGTACAGAACAGATAATAAGAAAAGCCTATGATTCGTCTTATTTGTTCTGAGGAAGGGAGAAAATGTGAGATGAGGAGAGGAAGGAGATGAGGCATAAAGAGGGGGGCGGGGGGTGGAGTGGGTGGGCACTGATATTAAGCAATACAATTTTTCTCAGAAAATAAAAGGAAATCGGTACTTCATGTGTGGAGAAAGTGAGGGAAAGCAGAGTGAGGAGGATAGAGAAGTGAATGGAAGAGAGGTGGAGGGTTGTCAGGATATGAAGTGGTCTGGGCAGAGATGGACAGTGTGAGAGCACTGTGAGTTATAGAGCATTATTAGTGACCCATTTCTCTCTCAATATTCCCCTTCATCTCTCTTCTCTGGAATAAACACATCTTCTTTCTCTTCCATCTTTTTCATTAAATGGAACAAAGAATCCATTAGCTTTGTAGTCCTGCAGATCCCATATTGGTGGTGGCACTTTGCCATACGTATTGATTGGAACTAAGCCAGAGATCCTCAGAGAATAATGTGGGTGAGGGTTTGATCAAACAATGGAAATTTCTGATCTTGACTCAGGCTCAAAGTTCTGGCTGTTGAGTCCAGATGATGCTGGTCTCGTGTTTCTGGAAAACAAAGATGGTTAATAACAAACTGCGCGTCTGCCATAAATATGATTTTATTATCATTTAATTACTCAGAATGGAGGACAAAAAAGAGATATAAAGAGTTCATTTGCAAAAACAGTTAACCACCATTCAGAAAAAACGGATTTAACTGCTTTTCGTTACTGTCAGGTACAAACCTCCTATCTCCATTTAACATCATTAAAACCCTCTACTTCACGAGAGTGTGATTTGATGAAAATATTCAAAAAGTAAATGAAGAGTTTATTTGCAGAATCAGTTAACTCAGTTTTTTCTAAATGGTGGTTAACTGTTTTTGCAAATAAACTCTATATCCTTTAAAGCATCTGTGTTACAGAAACACTCGTGCTTTCTTCTTATTTTCACTAAGCTGTAATAATGTAATAGTTTGGGTGAAAGAAATGGATGGATGGGTGGGTGGGGAGTCCCCACAGTGGGACTCCATTTCACATACATGCTCGCATTTTGAGAAATGAACATGGAGCAGCATTAGGGGCTCATTTATGCCTCACTCACATGTGCATGCTCACACACCTTCCATACTCCCAAACAAGAGGAGGAAATGGGCTCTCTAGGGGAGGACGCCGTGATTTACGTCTTGCAACGGTGAAATCTTTCCTCCAGGCTCTTACTGATGTGATGGTGCTTTTTTATTGGGGTCAGGAGAGGGCCTTGTATTGCATCTATGTGTGTGTGAAAGTAAGAGGGTGTGTGTGATTGCGTAGCGGTATTGGTATTAAGTGATGTTTCTTCTCTACTGTACCTTACCTGACACTGAGCCTTTAAGTTATCTGATGTTACAGAGGTTACACATTTATTGTATTCAGGAGGCATCTCAGTTTATCTTGCACTCTCATCTATAGACTAACATTTAGGTTCACGCATGCGTAAGCACTTTCATGTAAAAGATATTGTGAAATCACACACCCTTGCTCAGAAGTTATATTGAACCAACCCCCTGTAGTCATTTCATTATGCAGACAAATAAAAGCATTTGTTTTGTTTAGGTGATTTTGTTCAGTTCAGTGTGACTCTGTTCTTGGGAATTTCTGGACATTCGGCTCTGGACCATAAAGTAATTCACAGCAGATAACCCATATAGGCTAAAATAAAATCAAATAGAAAACTTGTTTGATTTAGGTTATATCATCCAACAGCACTACAGTGCTAAAGAAAATTATATGATAAGTTAAGTTTTTACTTCTAGCAAGGAGGTTATATGGTTGGAAGATTTGTGTTAACAGAGTTACCAAAGAAAATGTTGTATGCATTAGATTTTCATGTAAATTTATTTGTGGCATGACTTTACTTTGAATGAACTAACTTCTGGATCTGGATCTTTTTGACCTATTTTTAAACAGACAAGCCACTGAGAACAAATTCTTTCACACAACGGCAGCCTGGCGAAAGCAAAGCCCTTTGAGGAAACTGGGCTGGAAGAGAGAGAGAGACATAAAAGGCAAAAAAAAGCAGCACATAAAAATCTTTAATTTATTTTCCATGCAACTTTTAATCTCTCTGATATGGCTAAACTAAAGTTCTTAAATCATTGATGATCACAGTACGGATCAGTTATTAGAGCTTTAGGTGATCAAATGCATTGTTTACTTTAGGTCGCTAAAAGTCTCTTCTGGTCTATGAGAAGCTAACTCAGAGCAGTGGGAGTTCTGGTGTTATGGGATTACTGTGTAATGTGAAAATCAATGGTTTTATTTATCTGAAAATGTACTTCAGATGATGATTCATCAGAGCAAAGAACAGCAATCAGAGGGAAGCTATCTCCCCTCCCTGTTTTTACTCTCACGAGCCTCTCAAACAGTCTTTATCTGTCTTGTCTGTCCAGCACCTCTGTCCTATACAGACCTGTACAGTCATCTGAAAAAGGAAGTACACCCTCTTTGGTTTTTTATATGGAAATAAAGAACAATGATTCGACAATCTTGTGCTTATGAAGTTTTTAAAAAATAGGTCAATAACAAATCTAGATGGCCTCATATCTGGATGGAGAGTATTCCTTCATACAGTTCAGTTTGTCGTTGACACTGTGACTGCAAGATGTCAAAGCCCGGTGGCTGTAAAACATTTCCAATCACCACCCCTTCACCACTGTGCCTTACAGCTGATATGAAGTGTTTGTGCTGAGAGACTGTATTTGTATTTGGTTTTGACCAAATGTGGCGTTTTTCTTTATGGCCAAACATTTCCAGTCTGGTTGACAGTGTTCTGGAGGCCCTGTGGTTTGTTCAGATGCAAAACTGGTAGAATCATTGAACAAAAAGGATCCAAAAATCTTTGGCAGGAAATGTTATTCATGTCACTGCTGTCAAATGAAAACACAACTAAAGATGTCTGTTCTATATACAAAATATTAAGTGGACACCACCTCCATTGAAGGAATTTGTCAAACTAAATTACTCACTGGAAGGACCACTAGAGCTACCACAAGAGGAGACTGAGAGGTGCCCCACAGATGAAACACTTTTGGACAATCTGTGCTGTCGGTGGGAGGTAGTAACATCTGTGCCACCCGGATAAAAGAACGCACCACATACACCACTTTTAAATCCCAACCAAAACTGCTCTCACTGCCAGATGTACTGCAGCGAACAGATACATGCTGTCTACATCTGCCTTGCCCTCCTATTTGAGGGTTTGCCAGTTACATCCTGCTACTTACAGTACTGGACATGTTGCATACTGTATACATGCACATTGTATGGTAATGAAATGGAATTAGAGTTGGTGTTTTATCTTCTAATCCTAAAATTACACTAAATCCTCATTCACTTTAAATATGCACTTTAGCTCTTGCACGTTATACAGTACTTACTCCAACCAGTTTGTGGTTTACTAATATGGTTGTATGTTGTTTTTGATTTTTAAATATGTTTTGTGAAAGTTTGTATGTGACCTGCAATGTCAATGTCCCAAAAATCAATCAAAATAAACAAAAACTTCCCAACATAAAGGTTGGTATTAGTTTAGAACATCACCATGGGTGCATCCCTAATAAAATAGTTTTTCATTATCATTTTCTGTCACAGAACACTTACTATATGTATATAGCAATCTAAAGTATAATTGAAATCATCTTATGATTTGCAAAAATAGTTGGTTCTTTATGCATCCTTTTACACTATTATCCAAACATCCACTTAGTCCTTTTCACATTCACTAGTATATCCCATACACCTTTATTCTTTTTATGTTTTATCTTATATTATTTAAACTGTAAATACAAGCTGAGGTATGAAAACTCAATTTCCTGTTCAGATGTAAAACATTGTTGATTCCACATCAACTATAGGCTACCTCCTGTTACATGAAACAATGAAACAAACTACTGTATAGACTCAAAAGACCAAATACTACTACTACTACTACTACTACTACTAATAATAATAATAATAATAAACTGCTGTGGATAAACAACAATGAAAATAAAATCCTGCATCTCAGTCAATTATTGCATCGCATCCAAACTTAGTTTGAAATACTGAAATCCCAGGATGTTTCCAGAGTAAATCGGGCCAACAACAGATGTCGAGGGATTTTTCTTTTCATCTGTCAAGTCAATAACACAGACATCCATGTCAACTGCAATAGTTCTATAGACCGAGGATTAGCAAAGATGTAAGGAAAAGACATGATAGAAAGCAAGCAATCCTTCATCATGGAGAGAGAATAAAAGTAAACAGACTCAGAAAAATGATTAGTATGCTCATTTTTTTCCTCACACACTTGAGCATCCCTGAAATGTCGCAATGCAAATATCAAATGTATTTGACAATCGAGGAAGCTCATATCATATCTCTAAAGCATTTGCTTTGGTCAAAACTAAATCAGAAAGCTCTGGCACCGTGCCAGTCATCTACTTCAACAAAGGTTCTCTCTCAATTGTCAGAAAGGAAATGTGTCTGGATAATCCTGTTGCAGGAAGCATGAAGACTTATTTAGTCGCAAACATAAAAAGAGAAAGAGGGAGACAGACCGACTGAATCGGCGCGATTATAGTTAGGAAAAAGATCAAACAAGCGAGAAAGGCAAAGATTAATTCACTTACGTAAGCAAAAGCAGAAGAGAGAGAGAGAGCAACAACAAACTTCAAAACATCTGCAGCTAACAGAGAAACCAGGTGTTTATGTGTTAAAATGATCTGGAACTCACTCCGTTTTGATGACGCAGCTTTTTGCTCCTGCTGATATCAAAGAAAACAACAGCCGCTGTCAGGTGGTAAATTGCAGCTGCTAACACTTTGTGACAGAAGTGGGAGGAAAGGAAGAGCAAGAAGATGAGAGTAAGCTAAAACTGGATTCCTGCAATTCAGGGCTTTTGATGTGCGACAGTGAGCTGGGATGAATAGAAGAAAAAAGGAAGGGATTAAGGATAGAAGGAGAGAGAGATAACTAAAGAGTGACAGGTAAAGGAGGAGAAGGGAGGAGGGAGGTGGAGGCACTCGGGGTGAATAAGGTGATGAGAGAGAAAGAGAGCACGAACATACCCATGTAGAACTAAAACGATCAATTTTATGCTTCTTTGGGAGTCGTTTGTCACAGCTAAGGTGAAGATACATGTCTGCAAGCAACAATTCTTCACAGAAATCCTCAGAGAAAACTTTTGGTTCTTTTCAGAATGAAAGAAGAGTCATCAGCATGAGGAGAATACAAAACTTAACAGAAAAGTGTGTGAAAGTGATCTGAGGACTTGCAAAGACTCCTGAAGTTTTAACAAGCACCTTGGAAAGATTTTTTTTTTTTTTTTTTGCCTTTGCATGTTTTTATTATTGTTGTGTTTTTTTTTTTCTGCAGCTGATGTTTACTTTGTTTTTGCTTTTTGTCAAGGGCCAGATCAAACTTTCAGTTTGTAGAAATTTCTTTTATTTGACCTAGTATTTGCTTCTAACAGCATCAAAATATCTGTTTTCTGTGTCCTGTCCTCAGGTGAAAGTGATGGTGCGAGTCTGCCCAGTATCTCAGTCTGATGCAACTGAATCCAGCTCCTTCTTGAAAGTGGACCCCAGAAAGAAACAAATCACCATCATGGACCCTTCAGTAAATCAAACATCAAATGCTGTGGCCCAGAAAAGGGCCGGGACCAATCAGGTCCCACCAAAGATGTTCACATTTGATGCAGCATTCCCTCCTGATGCATCACAGGTGTGTGAAAAGAATAAAAAAACAAACAAACACAGGATTTGAAAGCTATTTCAATGTGAAACTTTAAACAGAATGAGTGCTGTAGAATAACTGGAAACGCACAGAAAATGCTGGGTGTTGCCGTTATTCTTACAGTAAACTGCAGACATTTGCCAGGATTCATGGTCGGACCATGTTGGTAGAACCACCTGGTTAGTTTACTACTGACATCTGAAACCTGAGGAGTTTGGCATCATCTGGCTTTATTTGTACCTCCTGATTCAAATGAGACAAAAAAAAGAAAAAGAAAAAAGTATACAAATCTGAAATAATGATATTTCTTTGTGTAGGTTTTTTTTTTTTCTTAAGGCCCAGTGTGTACAATATCCATAAAGTTATGATAGAGATTAGCTGGGTTTGAGAGCCACCTTCACAGTCTAAAACAAAACTGAATTCTATTGTAGTCTATACAGATTCAAACACACCTACCCCAGCTTGATTATGTTGGATACTAAAAACCTTTTTTTTTTTTCCAAATGTATTTATTTTAACAACGTACAGACTACTGATCCCTTGTACACAATAAACATATGTCCTCTTGCTTCACAGACCCATAGGCCCAAGCTGAAAGTTCGCAGTGGGTTCAAGTGCTATTTTTTTCCCCCATATACTGGAAACATGATGAGACACAGCAGGGGGTATTTTGTCCCCGCTGGTTCTTTGTGTACGAGTCCTAACCCATAAACAGAACCAAGCTAGCTCTTCCGCTACCAAGCTGCTTGCTTCAAAAGGAATAAATCTAATACTTAATGCATATATAGATTACAGCACTTTCCAGGCTTTCAGGTAATTCCATTAGTACTTATAAACTGAACTTCAGAAGTATGTATTTATTTCAGCTGCCAGGCAACTGCTAGAAAAGCTAAACATGATATAGTAAAAATATAGCTATTCAGGCTAATCTCTCATATCTGATGTGACCAGAAGGTGAGCAGCAGAAGCAGCAACACACAACAGTGAGCCATGGTTCTTGTTCATTCTATTATTTCTAGTTTATCAACAGAAAGTAGTGTAAGTGCAGGATTGGTAACAGGAGCTCATTATCCCTTTTTCCCTCCTTTTTTAATATTTAATAAGACCGTAAGGCTGAGATTATATTGAAAATCCCTTTCTTCCGGTATTGTGTTCATGAACTGAAATTATTGAGGCTTTTCTTCCTATATTCAAACTTTCCTTCATGTTTGCTGGTTGCTAGGCGGAGGTGTGCGCTGGAACAGTTGCTGAGGTTATTCAGTCGGTCGTGAATGGAGCTGATGGTTGCGTCTTCTGCTTTGGACACTCCAAGCTGGGTAATTGTCTCCCACACATGCACACACGGGCTACAAATCAGAGCATGTGTGGCTTGTGAGTCACCCTACATATGTGTCCCTGACCATCAGTGTGTCAGTCCTTCACTTGGCCCTCTCTCCACTGGCACTCATCTATCAGAGACAGAAAGAAGAGGATTAGTGTCTGCTCAGCCTGAAAGCTTTTCTCAGTCTGTGCTGTCTCTGTTTCTGTCTTCTTCTTTCATTCCCTAATCCTTCTGAAGCTGATTTCTAGAGAAGCTGGCTAAAAAAGGGTCGGGACCCTTCACTGCACACTGCAACACATCTGAGCCCAGACATGTGCTGGCATGGACAGAGAGCAAACAACACACACATAGTGACAAACGCTCTTCAAGTTTGGGTCAGCTCCTGTTGTGTTTATCCCCGACTTGCAAGCAGTATTATCCTTCTTGGTTTGTGTCCTGCCTGAGTCCAACTGGAGTTTCTGTAAGTCCTGTTGAAGGGCGGAACAGAGGATAATAGCAGAGTGAAAACATGTCAGATCATCAGGCAGCATGTCTGTGACTGTAGTTGAATCATTTTAGAAGAATCCCATTTGTAATTTTGACACCTGTGGTTTTCAAATCCCAAATTAGCTTAAATTGACAGAATCTGCTTGCACAGCCTTTAGAAGCGTACATCCCAAACTGCAACAACCGTACACACAGTCAAACTCAGACCAGCTCTAGGATTAAATTATTTTCACATCAAAGTAAAGTTTTATTTAAATACTGGACTGTACTCTCCTACTAACTACTCACCTAAGCTTTAAATGAACTGCATAGGAGCTGGATCTGTGTTCCAAGGATGTGCCCGACTCAGTCATATTCATTTGCTGATTGGACATCTAAATATCCCAAGAAAATGTTTTTATGCCCATATATCATGTGCAGCTGGGGAAGCTAAGAGCATACTCAGAACAGTATGTAGTTATACAGTATGTGGTTGAAATAGCTGACATCCTGTGCTTCAAGTAGCGAAGATCTTATTAATGGTCACATAATCACAACAGTACTCCTGACACAGACATGATAGTTCAGGCAGCCATTAAAATCTGTGATTTCATGTTTTCATACAGCTTTCAAATGTTGATACAGGAAATGAAAACAAAGACTTGTCATGATTTATGCCAATGATGACTCACATCGCCCAATATGACTAAAGCTGGAACCAAAGTCCCTTCTTATTGCTTGTGTTTGATTGAGCTGATGACACTGCGGGCACTTTTATATGCTTGGATAAGCAAACTATCTTTGACAGATTTCTAAATTGGTTTTACTCACATTAACACTCTGACCGGACATGTTTCTGTTTAAATATCTGCTACTGTAGCAGCAGATGAGATCATTCTCCGCGATCCAGCTCACCTAAGGCCATGAATCTTAATGGGGCTGCATTATAATAGCATCACCTTTTTTCTAATTAAAATGGGTAAAGTAACACAATGAACATTTATCTTCAGCTCTGTGGCCCTAAGCTCTGGGGGCTTCAGCTACAGACAGACACTAATGCACGTTTTTACAATGAGCAAAATGGTTTTTGTTGAATAAGTAAAATTAAATGAAAGTCCAAATGGTCCTGAAACAAATGAATGGATTCGAGAAATGTAATTGAATCTTCTTGCTTTAAGCCACGTCTGATGGATTTCGCTGCCATTATGAGATTGTAGGTCATCATTTTGTAATGATGAGCATGCTTGTGTCTGTGGAGCCTTATGTGGGCTTGTCTTTGAACTCATGACACAGTGCTGCTTTGTTCTTTCACACCTTGTTCACTCTCTGACAGCAACTGAGTCTTGGCTTGATGTGACCAATTACCAGGAATATACATCAACAACACAGACACACTCACACACACATTCATGGCTTCATTGCCTGAAGTGTATTGTTACTGTGTTGCAGTGTTAGTCAGCAGAGCAGTCAGCCAGAGAACCATGACATGACAGCCTGCAGTAGTCCGAGCAGAGGGAAAAATTTCTGGAGCCACACTTACATAGTTAGTTACACACCCTGTCACATACACTCAGGCCTAAAAGGCAAGTAAAAGAATACAAAGAACAAAAGAGGAGTGGGAAATGAGGGCTGTTCAAGTGTCATGAGATTATGGTAGTGGCATTACATGAAGCCATCATGACTGAGAATCCATAAGATTTGTTGAATTACAAGAAATCAACTGGCAAATTGAATAAATCAGAGTAAGTGATTCATTGTTGCTTGGAAAGAAAAAAAAAACTCTTTTAATAGAGCTATAAGCAACATGCAAATTTAATATTAATACAGCAGCTAAACTCTGTGCATTGTGACATTTTCATTTGAACACCAAATAAACACCAGGACAATAAGACATGTTTTTCTCCTACTAAAAAAACCCCCACTTTATACCATGTTTGTTCATCTACATCCTCCAGATTTTACAACATTTATTAAGAAATTGTGAAAGTCCTCGTTGTTTTGACAGTGGATCGCTCTACGCAACATTGAGGGAGAACAATGTAAAATTACAGTGCAGCTGACAACCTCTCCTCCATCCTCCTACAGAACAAATCAGATACATTTCTCTACTCTGCATCACAGGAGTCAGGCTTTGATGTCCTCTGTTTCTGTGAGCGTGATTGTTAGCTGTGACATATGGCTTTATTTAGGCACGTGTTTGATCTCCAACTTCTGACAGGCAGAGCAGGTGTGGGAGGGGGATAATCATCCCGTGACTGAAGACGAGGCAGATTTAGAGGCTCAGACACTCAAGCGCAAACGTTTCATGCTCACACCTTTTCATACTTCTTCCCCACCTTGGGAGTGTGTTTTTGATGATGTTCCTTTTGATAGATCTCCACCCTCCTCTGCTCACAGTTCTGTTCATGGTTTTGTCTTTTCTGTCTGGCCCCTCCAGGAAAATCGTACACAATGATTGGCCGTGATGACTCTCTGCAGACGCTGGGTATAATTCCATGTGCCATCTCCTGGTTGTTTAAGCTCATCAATGAGAGAAAGGAGAAAACAGGAGCACGCTTCTCTGTGCGCGTCTCTGCTGTCGAGGTCAGTGATAAAAACCTCAGCGGCTCTCAGTGCAATTACACATACAGTTGATCAAGGAAACAACTGATGACATCTCCAAATATCAGTGGGAGTAGCTGCAGAAGCAGCACGGTGGTTTCTGACATCAGTTTGTTGACTTGGCATTATGAGTAATGATCTAATGAATATTATGCTGTTTTTGGTTATTTCGTTTTGGTTATGATTCTTGCTTGATGACGTACGAAATGAAAAATACAGTAAATGAAATGAATAAATGACTGAATGAATAAATAAATGAAGCTTTTAGTAAAGGCTATATCTTCTCTATATTCGTTTACTGGGCCAGAAAAAGTCTTTGACAGAAAATTAAATAATATCATGACATCTGATGAGTACATTTGTGGGTGTGTACGTATTTGTTCAGGTTTGGGGAAAAGAAGAGAACCTTAAGGACTTGCTGTCTGAAGTGGCCACGGGAAGCTTACAGGATGGACAGTCACCTGGAGTGTACCTTTGTGAGGATCCCATCTGTGGCATGCAGGTGAATACACACACACATGCATTTAAATTCACCACAGCTGACGGTGGCATTAGATTATGCAATACAGCTGCTCTAGAATAAATCCTTTGAGTGTGTGTATGAACAGCCTCGGGTCTTTTTTATCAGTTTGCTTCAGCTTTGTCTTTTTAACCCCCAGCAGCTAGTTTTCGATTGTCTCAGAGGTGTGTATGCTTGGGCTTGCACACAAATACAGACACCTTAGTGAGGTATATAAGGACAGTGAAGTGTACAGGTTTGCACATGTTGTCAAAAATGCATGACATATTTCAAAATAATAGCTGGGATAGGCTCTAGCAACCTATGAATGAATATTTTGAAAGAACAACAACAAAAAAACAAACAAAAAAAAAAACAACAACAAAAAACAGCATCTCACTAATAAATTCCTCTGTTGGACATGTTTCAGTTAAGTCCAGCTCAGAAAAAAGGAACTTTTGTTTATATGCGCATTTGCATTTCAAGTGACTTTGTGATTAACAATTGCTAAACGACCCAATTTCAGGCCCTAGAATTAATTTTTTTTTTTTACATGACATTGAAATCTAATCACCAACAGAAACATATTCAGCTTTCGTTTTCAGGCTTCTGCACAGCAGAAGTCTAATTCATGTATGTAGCAAAATGCCAAAAACAACATAGCAGCAGCGAGCATACTGCTCTCAATGTGTGTACAGTTATATATTTACAGGATTAGAGATGCTGAAACAAACACATCTGTGAAATCCTTAACTAATCTGACATAATCTCATCAGTAATGATATCCTGCAGCACCACATATGCAAACATGCACATACAAACACAGTTCATTACCCATTTCCGCCTCCCTCTATCTGTTTTTAATGTACCTGCAGGGAAACGTCTTTAGACTGTACGGATCAGTCATATACATCATAGATCCTCATAGTAAACAACATTATCAGTGTTTAAACACTTCTCTGTGTGTAAACCGAACCCCTCAAGCTAAAATGAAGTGGTTTCTTCCCTCCACTCTGGCTGGCTGTCCTCTGGCCACTCAGTCCTGCCACCTTATCATGTTTACTAAGTGCAACACCCACACTTTATTTCCCTCATGTTTTCCAGCTTCAAAACCAGTCTGAACTGCGAGCTCCCACCCCAGAAAAGGCAGCATGGTTCCTGGATGCAGCCATAGCAGCCCGCCACAGTAGCCAGCGCCCCAACACCACAGAGGAAGAGCACAGGAATTCTCACATGCTGTTTACTTTGCACATATACCAGTATCGTATGGAAAAGACTGGAAAAGGAGGGAGTAAGTATTGCTTTTGAACACTCTTTTATGGTTATTACCAACACTTTTACACAACAGCAAACAGTTATTATAGTGACTGTATACGACACGATGAGCACTAACTTCTCACAACTTTCCCACTGTGAGTCACAATGTTCATCAGATAATTACAGTAAAATAAAGGCAGGTGCATTCATAATGTTTTATTGCTTCAGTGCTTGTTATATGCAAAGAATTGCTTAAGTAATTGTTATTTACAGGCTACAGTTTCATCTGTAATTGTGAGATACATAACTGAGTCTGAGTGGAGAGGTGGTGTATGAATGGCTAATGAATTTATAGAGATAAAAGGTTCAAGTGTGTGGGAATCTACATTATGAGTACGTATGAACAAAAGAAAGGTATTCAAATGTGGCAAAGTACACAACAGAGAGCCTGGATGGGATTTGATCCACAGACTGCCGAGTGAGAGTCATGCATGCTTACCATTCAACCAAAGGGACATCCCTGTGGACAAGTAGCCAGGGCGCATGATCAATCAGAGGCATAGCGACAGGACCCCACACCGTCACACATATTTTACAAATATGAAATGAAATGATTGAAATGAAATGAAAAATACTTTATCCCAGAGGGAAATTCAATAATAAATAATAATAATAAATATCATATACTATCATATAATATGATATAGTAAATAAATTAAAATATGATATAATAAATAGATTTATAATAAATAATATTTTTTTATGATAATAAATATCATAAAAACACAGAACAGAATCTAAGGACATTTAAGTACATCTGAGTTGGCACAAATTGTACAAATTCATGTAATTCTGTCAGTATTTTACAAAGATCAGTTTTTGCGTAGCTCCAGGAGAAGTCTGCAGAGTGGATGGATGCTTCAGTTCCATCACAACAGACTGCGCACACATGCTTTTTCTCTCCAATAGCACTCCATAAATGTACATCTCATCCCCCACATCCACCTTTGACTGTGGTAACTTGCTTCCCACAAGGTGCACGCAACCTTCACCTCAAATGAAGAACGGCTGGAGATGCAGCGCTTACTGGAACACATCTTGTAATTATAAATTCTGGCAACAGCAGGCTTTTATGTAAAAATATCACATCACAACCCTAAAAATGAGTGGCTAGAGAACAGACAATGTTCAATCATACTTTTTTTTTCAGTGCTAACATTCAGATTTATTTTCTTTATTTTAGCTTTGTAGGATAATCATGGTCTGCTGTAATGTATTGCAGTATAATACGATCTACGACTTCCCTCCTCACCATCACAAGAAAATGTGCATCTTTGCATTGAGAATGGAGGACACATCTGCTGTTAAGAGTTTAATACGTCTTTCCCCTTTAAACTAATTCACTGATTTACATGTAAATAATTTAAATAAATGAGGAAAAAAGCAACAGTTTATTTTCCATTGTCTATTGACCTCTAATCATTTTTTACTTCACTTTTAACTTTTCTGTATGCACAAAGCTCTGTTATCTTTATTCTTCTTATGGATATTGGCAGAGCATTTACCATATGCTAATAAACACAACTGCCAAATTAAAAAATTGTGGGATTCATTATTATAGAAATAGAGGCCGAAACAGTTCTGTGGTTTTGGAGCATATCATTAATTTGACCCAGACATTTGTTGGAGCTTTTCTCCAGAACTAGTTTAATGAAAAACGTTTTGGTGGAAGGCCCAATGTGTTTGTATTAACACTTTGAATTATTATAATTTCAGAAAAACAGCATATCTAGATGATGATGCTAATTAATCTATCAACCAAGCTCTGTTTATTTAAATTTCACCTCTGTTGCGTTCTGTCCTCTCTTTTTTATCCATTCCTGGCCCATTTATCACATCTACTAGTGTCAGGAGGTCGCAGTCGCCTCCACCTGCTGGACCTGGGCAGCTGTGATGTCAAAGTGCTTGGAGGAGGAGGTGGTGGGAAAAGCAGAGAGAACTCACCCAGCTCGGCCCCTCTGTGTCTCTCTCTGTCTGCCCTTGGCAATGTGATCCTGGCCCTGGTCAACGGGAGCAAACACATCCCATACAAGTAAGCTGCTGCAAGTGTGGGAGGGGAGTGCAGGAAATGTGTTAAATGCATTAATTAAAGTATGAAGCAGAAATTGAAGAAAAGAAGACATGCCAATTTCATAACTGGGCGAGAGAAATGTGGAGAGGAGTGAGGGGAGGAGGGGGGGAGAAGGGGGGAGGAGGGCAGGATGTTTTGGACCTGGAGGAGAAGAGGAAAGGGAAGCATAAGGCATATTTCTTCAGGTGCTTCAGGTTTGGAGGACTTAATGATTTAAACAACAACAGCTGCTATTCCATATTCATCACTTTCATTTTGCTGGTTTACCAACTGGCAATGAGACTGAAGGAAAGATAATACAGACCAAGACTATAGCAAGAGCTGATCACTTGAGAATAAAAGTATGTGAAATGAGGAAAAAAAAACATATTTACTGCTGTTGTGAATGAAAGTCCTCCTTTTGCCCTTTTTACATCCCTCTCTTCTGCCTCTTTCCTCAAGGCTGTGTGACTGTGCTCTTCACCGGGTTAATTTAATCTCCATCTTTTACATTTACAATGCAAAACTACCATACTTCTTACATTATTGTAGCTCTGAGCTGTAAGCGAAGCCTTGCTGATGACTCAGAATGTTTTTAAGTGTGGAGTAATTAATATAAAAAATTAAGTTGTGTATTTGCTGTTTCTTTATAAGAGCAAAGCTGCATTGAATAATATCTGTCGGTGCAAAACTAAATTAATCATTAGACTAGATTGCATGTCATTTTACAGTTTTAGCTTAACTCATTCACTGCCATTGACGTCTATAGCCGTTTTCAGCGGGGAGAAAAGTATTGAACATGTCAACATTTTTCTCCGAAAATATATTTCTAGTAGAGCTATTGATATGAACACAATCTGGTGAAAATCTGGCGACATCTGGTAAAAATTACAATACTTTTTTTTTCCCTGCTGTATACGGCTATAGAAGTCAATGGCAGTGAATGAGTTAATAATACTCTTTAATTTTGCCAAACTGTACCACAATTCATGTCAATCCATCTTGTAGATTTTGCTTTATTACACTAAAAATGCAGCAGTCTCACAGAATAGTTAAGTGCAAAACAGAGCAGTTTCACAACATAGACTAAAAAATGACCTCATATACTGGTCCTCTATCTCTTGAAACTCTATGAATTGCATGACGATGTAACAAATAATAATAATGGATTAGATTTCTATAGCGCTTTTCAAGGCACTCAAAGCGCTTTACCGTAGATCCATTATTCTTTCATGCCTCAGTTGTACTTGGTGATGGTAAACTACGTGTGTAGCCACAGCTGCCCTGGGGCAGACTGACGGAAGCATGGCTGCCATTTCGCGCCTACGGCCCCTCCAACCACCACCGGAACCATTCACACACATTCACACACCAGCAGTGCCCCCACTGGAGGCAAGGAGGGTTAAGTGTCTTGCCCAAGGACACAACAACTCATGGCTGGGGGATCTGGATTCGTACCGCCGATCCTTCGATCATTGGCCAACCTGCTCTACCACCTGAGCCAAAGCCGCCCATAATATTTATTTATAAGGTTTCCAGATATGTTTCTCTACAAACTGAAACATATACTGACATTTTGCATGAAGTGAAACTGTATCAAATCTGACATTGTACAACTGTTACATATGTTTTGTAAGAAGGGTGCTTGGTATGTTTGCACACTTTGCTACTGGACACTCCTGGAGGGGATGAATAAAGTATTTCTTTCTCTGTATCTATGTTACACCATGGAGTGTCATGACAGAGAAACAAGTTCAGTCTGCCACCTTAACTATTACAACTTCTCAGTCATGGTTGGTTAGGGTCAGGTATGAATTTTCCTGTTAGACTGGAGGAAATCATCAAATAATTAAATGTGTTCCCGAAAGTGGAAACTGTGGAAATCTGTCCTAAATTGGATTGTAATCCACGTAATACAGTAAATGCAAAAAAAATTTTTTTTTCTTACTAAAGAAATTTTAATGTGGAAAGTAATGGAAACAACTGATTCCTTCTTGAAAACAAATGCAACCATGCCAGCTGCTTCTTGCCATTCCTGCTGAGGACACCACAAAACCAAAACTGTGTTTGAATTCTGGCTGAGTCCAAGAACTGAGCCCAATTTATTTCACTGCATTGCTGAAAATGTCAGGCTATGCTTCATTGCATTCAGGATGGGATCCCATCCTGTTCTGCTAATCTCAGTTGTATTCCACTACGGTTGCTAGGTAACGTGCGAATCTAGTGTTGATCAGTGGATTATTTGTAGCTTCCAAGTTCATGAAAAGAGGTAGGCTATACTGCTGTCTGCTGGAAATGAACTCAGGGTCTCAGACACGAGTCTGATCCAGAACAGAAAACAGTCTGTCATTGCTTGTGTTCCAACAACATGCTGATGTACTCTAGATGTAAACTCTTACGGCACCTACAGTTTTTTGTAGCACTACTGTAGTATGTCTGTCAGCAACATAATTATGTTAACCTGGTAAAGAGGATCTGCTAAAGTTCAAACCAGGCATCAAAATGAGGAATAAAACGATTTGAGGTCATTTTTATGTGGCAAAGCTTTTGGTGCCAGGCTGGCTCGTTCAAGTATTGATCTTCACACTCCAACCATCTCCAGGGTTTGCAAAGAACAGCACATGGAGTCGCCGTTCTCCGATTAAAAATGATTTGTTGATGGCAGACTTGGTTAAAGCTAGAAAAGCTGCAGTGACACAACTTGTCTTAACTACAGCTTACATGAGCAACATAACCTTACAGTAGACCAATGATGACAGCAAATGACTGCAGCAGGTTCATCTCTTTGTCAAGCAAAATGACTGTTACTTTGTGAACAAGGTCTTCATAATTAGACAATGGAAGATTGGAAAAACTTTGTAGAATTGATTGAATCTTGATTCCAGTTTGAAGTTTAAATGGAAGCCAGAGGGAACTCTACACAGCTCCTGTGCCCCCAATCGTCCAAAATCAGTCCACTTCTCATTCATGTATGTTCTGGCAACATGCTTTTGTTAGCCATAAATAACCAAGTATTTCCCTTGCCACACACACAATACATTTTAGTTTGGAAAATGCCGTCACAAAGTTAGCACTATAATCATACAGTAGTATTCAGAAAACACAGTTGGGGTTTATTAATGATTTAAAGTACAGCTGCAAGAATGAAGAAGTTTAACATCTTCAGCTTTGCACCATAACATTAGTTTTCTGTAATGACTGTATCTGAACTTGCAGACATTACGTTTATTGTGGATAGTTTTATCACCATAAGGGCATCAAGTTACATATAAAGTTGTCCTCCCTGGTGAAATTGGTCATAAATCTAGCACAAGCTGAGAGTTTAGATCTAATCCAACATGCTCAGCACTTGAATTAACATCTAAATGAATACTTCATGAGTCATGAGTTTACCTACATTAATCTCAGGGAGAGATGCAGAGATAGAGACAGAGCGAGGGAAAAAAAAAAGAGGGTTTGTTGAAGCCTGAGGCAGAAGAAAAGAGAGAAGAAGAACACTGATGAAAAAGAGCAGGTCAAGAAAGAATCGTGTGCATGTGATGTGTGTATGTGTGTGTATGTGCACATACATGAAGGGGACTTGACTGCAGGCTGTGTTTTTAGAGAAAAGGGGACAACAGCATGAGGTAACAGGCCACAGAGGAGCTGTACTCTCTGTCAGCCTGCAGGCCTTAGCGAATGCAACGCACACATATATGCAGGGGAAAAAAAATGTTTAAGAATGATTGCAGTGGCCCACCCAGGAGAAAGTCTTTTCTTAAACACACAGCCTAGTTTTACTCTCCATCTGCTAATATAAATCTCTCTGGGAGCTAGACCATCTCCCAATATTAGACTTCATGAGGGTGCTTCTTAAAAGACTTTCTGAACAACCTTTCATGTTTTCATTTTTTCTACCATGTTTCCCATTGCTTTATTTTAATCACACAGAATATAAGAATTTCTTTCAACTAATGGAAACAGTTCAGTAATCTGTTGTTACCAAGATTTGTCTTTGATTCAGTGTTAAATAGTTGTGTGTCGGGGGAGCAAAAAAAAAAAAAAGAGACATTTTTTTCACACTTAAGCAGCTGTATCCATTTTCATCCTGTCTTCAGTGCTCACATCTCAGTATATATGTGTAACCAGGGACAGCAAGCTGACCATGTTGCTAAGGGAGTCGCTAGGCAACATGAACTGCCGGACCACCATGATTGCTCACATCTCTGCCTCACCCAGAGATTTCTCAGAAACCCTTTCCACCATCCAGATTGCTTCACGCGTCCTCCGCATGAAAAAGAAGAAAACTAAAGTCACTGTGGTGAGTTCAATGCTTCTTTAAAAATAGGGGATTCTTTTCAATGACTATTGTGAAACTTAAACTTTAAGGAACTGCATTTATAATCTGGCTAAAATACAGCTGATGTTCCGTTAACTCACTTGTTCAAGTGTTTATCAGTGAAACTGTCAGTCTTACAATAAAAATACTAGAACAGTACTTCTGATCTTTACATTCACTGTCATCTAACCTCCTCTCAGCAATACACATCAAGCTCCTCTGGAGGGGAAAGCTCCTGTGAGGAGGGTCGCATGCGTCGCCCTACTCATCTGCGACCCTTCCATCACCGTGGTGACACTGACTCCGACCTACCGCTGTTGCGACTGTCCAGTGACCCTGATGAATACTCCAGCAGTGAGCAGTCATGTGACACGGTGATCTATGTTGGTCCAAATGGGGCCGCTGTGTCGGACAGAGAGCTAACGGACAATGAGGGACCTCCAGAGTTTGTACCAATCATTCCAGCTTTGCTTCGAGGCAAAACATCAGAGCAGCATCAAACACATGGTCAAAGTCCAGTAACAGGAGCTCAAAACAAGGTCAGTTGAAGATGTTTTAATGAGATTTTTGACAATTAAATATACCTAGAAAAATGTCTACAGCTTAGACTGGCATCTCAGTCGTTTCTCCTCCAAACATTTCGGTCTCAGGTAGATGATCCGGCCAGCGGCCCCTCCCAGCCACCGGGCCAGCCACAGCCCGCTCAGTCTCTGCTCGGTCAGCCGTTGGCTCCTGTCCCGGAGGAAGGAGCTGAATGTCTGAAGTGCAATACCTTTGCTGAGCTGCAGGAGAGACTAGACTGCATAGATGGCAGTGAAGAGGTGAGAGATACTTTTATATGAATACTCACATGGATGGATGGATGGATGCTTTTTTTTGGGCAAGCTAAACATTTCTGTTCAATGGAAAAGGGGTTTGTTTTCTGCACACTTAGGTTAACCTTTCACCTGCCATCAGAGCTTTTGCTTGTGGTGGCAGTTTTCTTTCCTTTCAATAAAGCAAACACTTTCAGTTGTGCAGCAAAATAATGAACTCACATTGAATTCCCCCTTTTACGTTACAGAATCCAGTTCTTGGTCTTATGATGGGAACAAGTCAAGTAATCTATTTTATGTTCATCGGCCACAGCTGAAGTTTTCCTGGATAACAAAGGGCTAAAAAAAAGGATAAAAAAGGATTTAAAAAAAGCAACTTGAGTTACTGCTTTACATAATAATCTGATCCAATTTTTTTCAGGATTTGTAAAGTGATAAACGACAAGCAGCTCTTTTCCAATTGTTACTCTTCCCTTTTTGAAGGTGGCAAAGTTTCCCTTTGAAGAGGTTCCAGCAAGCAAACAAGGTGCCAAACAAGAGTCGTGTCCTTCGTCGTCTATTCCAAACTCAGCTCCTGCTCCTGGCTCTGCAGCTGGGTTGGATACAGAAGCCAAAATAGGTAGTTGCTTTAATCATTTTATGCACATGTAATATATTAATATTTCATCAGCTTTGTACCCAATCAGCTACATATCTCCTTTTGCTGTTCCTGCAACTTACTTTTGGGTCAAACATGTCCAGCCTCTTTGTGTTGTCCCTGTAAAGCAAACTTCTCCTCCTCAACAGCAGCAGCCTCCAAGAGGAGAAGCAATGATCAACAGCTGCAGGAGATCAAGGAGGTGGTGGAGGAAGCAGAGCTGGCTCAGACAATGATCCACAGCCTGGCACAGACAACTGGATCTCCCATTGTAACAAGTACCAGGAGCGTAACAGGAAGCAGCAGTATCACCTCTAACCCTCTGCACAGGGCCAAGAGCTCCCACCTACATGACAGGTATTCTGAATGAAAGCTAAACACGCTGACATTTGGATTTTTGACATACTGATTGATAGTATGTGTCCTTTGTTATGTCTCTGTAAAGCCATGAGAATCTGAATTTGGTTGGCAATACTGAGGGGAAGGGGCGCCCGATTGGATCACCACGCCTTGGCATCGCCAGCCTGACCAAAACCTCAGAGTACAGGTGAATTAAACAAGCACACAGCACAGTATAGGCGGTGATGTGGACATCTTTACATCATTGTTTTTTTGAGAGGAAAAACTGTAATATAAATTCAGTGCTCTGATAATCTGGAAGAATTCCCATCATGACTGACCATTGTACTGCTTGTCAGGCCTCCATCATCCCCATCGCAACGGTGTAAGGTCTACACTCAGAAGGGGGTGATGCCGGCAACACCTCCTCTGTCCTCACACACTCTGGCTCAGGATGGCCAGACTACAGATGCTTTGATCTCAGACAGTAAGCATTCTTATCTGAATGGTATACAGTATATAGTGTTGAGTAACACAAGGACAGCATGCTGGTGGGTGGCATAACACACAACTACAGTTGTACCCCTGCTTAACATATATTGTAACTGTTTTATATGAGGAAGAAATATAAAATGGTTTCACATGCTGAATTCTCTGATGACAACACTTTATCTGTTTATTAATTAGTTCTTAAACTGTATTTTAATGTGAGTGTAGATGCCAGACCCCCAGTGGATGCATGCATTCAGTGTTTTGAGAACACAGTTTGTTACAGTGCCAAATGTGCACCTCTGACTCTGCAGACAGTTTGGCTGCAGACAGTGGTCGCTCCTCCACAGAGTCCCTGCTGTCCAGGAGTTCTCCTGCAGGCATGAGCCCACAAGTCCGAGAGCCAACTCCATCTCTGTCTGCCAGCCTCGGTTCAGCTGAGACACTCTGTGATGATGATGTTCCACCAATACCTTTGGACACACACAAAGATGGTGATGGAAAAAAAAATTCCTATCCATTCAATCACAGTGACAAATATGTGTCATATTTACTAGTTGACCAACAGAAAAAGCTGTGGTTATAACTCTGTTTTCTCTTTTGTCCTGCAGCTTCAGGACCAGCTGTATCTGTAGGGGCAGTTGGACCTTTCTCGCTTGGGGAGGATGAGCTGGTGTATGCTGTGGCCTCTGGAGGTGAGGAGGACTTTGATGTCACAGCCCTCATGGAAGCTCAGAGCTTGGCCTGTCGTCCAACGAGCATCGTTAGCTTTAAGAGCGACTGTGGTTCAGAAGCTGCCCTCGCTTCAGACTCTCAACCCATCAGCATCACCAGTAGTGCAGCTTTGGATGGAGATGTAGAGGATTATCACATGCCCCCAGGCCCTGCAACAACCTCAGGGGTTAAAGAGGTGGTGGCCATGGCAGAGGTCAGTGCCGCCGTCTTGCTTTGCATTAATAGTATGTCAGTTCATTTGAGATACAACTGTATGCCCTGAGGATGTTAATACATTTTAACCAGAATAGCTAAATCATAAATCAATGTCTGCTGGATTTCCAGATGTCTGATTGCAATACGGTTTGTTGCAGGTGGCAATGGCTAAGCTACGGATAGAAGGTGAAGCCTTGGCTCCAGGAATGTCTAGCTGTGGTTCACCTATCTCCTCCTGGATGAGTGATCTGAGCATGGGCAGTGAAGCTGATCAGTCTCTTCACAGCTTCAGCCAGTCCCAGAGTCAGCAAGGGGAGGCCCTGGCTGATCTTGAACCCAGCCAGGGGCTTGGAGTTGAGGGTTTGGGTGGGTATGAGAGCAGAGGAAGCCCTAGAAGAGGAAGTCTGGAGGGAGAGCTGGTGCTCTCAGAGAACTTGTCTGACAAGGACACACTAACCAAAGACAGACTGAGAAAACTACCTCCCTCTATGGCTAAAACTAACATCCAAATTCTGGCAGGGCCTGGTAACCACTCCCCTTTCAAGAGTACCATCAGTGTTCATCCATGTGTGGCTGTCAAACCAATGGTTATACAGGAGCCTACCATTCTCTCCTCACCTACAAAGACTGCCGTAGTGAAAGACCCCGGCAAGTCAAATGCAGCCATTTTAGCATCAATTTCCAGTGAGATGAGCTTTGAAGACCCCTGGTTGAAACGTGTCATTGAAGAAGGGAAGTCCAGGGAGCTCGTGTGTGAAGTTAAGCCAGAAAAGAGGGAGGTAGAGACTTCAAAGAGCCAGTCAGTAGAGAAGATTGGAGGTGGTAATGGGGACCAGCAAAGCTTCTGCAAGGATGGTAAGAAACAAGACAATGTCTCAAAGTTTAAGGCTTCAAGTCTGTATCATTACTTATTTCTGTCATTCTCCCTTCACCAGGTAGCTACACTGGTTCCAGTGGGGAAGTGGTGTCATCCCCAGACTCCTTTAAGAGAGTGATAGACGGTTGTGAGATGGTTGCAGTTATTGCCCAAAGTGAAGGCTTGACTGGCATCTATAGCCCAGACATCCACCGCACAGCAAGTCTACCGCGCGGGTGGAGCCGTCTCAACCGCCATGATGGCTTAGACAATGGAATAGAGTACCGCAGTCTCGGTGTCACCACCTCCACTCCCTGTAGTCCCCGTGCCACACTTGACCGTTGGGGATCAATTGGAAAACAGGGCTTTTTCTCCCACAAGAAGGGAGGAATCCCACCTCTACCACCAGTGCGAAAGTCCAGCCTTGATCAGCGAAACAGGGCAGCCAGCCCTCTCCACCAACCCAGCAATGGTGTCTCATCATTTGGCAGCTCCGCAGATGATGCAGGGACATCTGGATGTGGTCCTGTGGGAATCACCAGACAACGTGGCTCCAGCATAGATAGCAGCAGACTATTCAGTGCCAAGTTAGAGCAGCTTGCCAGCAGGACAAACTCTCTGGGCCGGGTCCACGGTTCACACAGCGGTTCCCACCACTATGACTGCTTCTCCCTAGAGAGGGGTGAGAGTCTTAGAGGGGGAGGAGGTGTAAGGGGGGACACCACTATGCCCCGCACTGGACGCAGCATCACTCGTGCTGCCTCGGTATCTTCTCCCTCTGGAAGCCCCACTTTCAGTGGCAGTACCAGTCCAAGCAGCACGCCACAGTCACCAGCCAAGACCAGCAGCCAGTCAAAGATATCAGCAGTCAGCAAGCTCCTGATGACCAGCAGTCCCAAAGCCAGGAGTCTGTCTGCGTCCAGCACGAAGACTCTGAGCTTCTCTACCAAGTCTTTAAACCAAAATACCAGCCGCAGCTCCAGCCTTCCTCCTAATGGAAAAGTAAGTGAAAATGCCTCTTAAATGTACAGGAAGACAGCTATGCCCACTTTAAATCCAAAAACTATAGACTGAGCACACCTTGTTTTTCCCACCTAAACTATTTATTACATCTCTCCTTAGCCTCAAAGTTCTGTCCAGCCCCCCCTGCAGCAGCAGGGACCTGCTCCTGGATCGTGGTCTACCCAGTCTCTGAGCCGTAGTAGAGGAGGAAGCCTGACAGCCAAGCTGCCTCTGCGAGCGGTCAACAGCAGAATCTCTGAGCTCCTCCAGGGAAGTGCAGGATCCCGTTCCAGGAGTCATGTCCAGGGGGGAGGCACAGATCCAGTAGAGGAAAGAGGAGTTGGAGGGGCGAGGTCAGTTTAGTTAAGTTTGTTTAACATCTCAACCAAATACAAGATTCATGAAGCACTTAACATAAATTTAAGGATTAAGTTCATGCATTATGCAAGAATGACTTCATAGCCTGAGATCCAAAGTGCAAATTCTGCAACGCAAAATGTCATTAAAAGTCACTCAAACAATCTTTTTGAGTTTAAACTTTTTTATTGCTTCTGGGCACTTGATATTTTGTTGTTTCCAGTGGAGGCGGAGCAGGAGGAGACAGCCCGGGAGAGGAGAGAGCAGCACTGGTACAAGCACTACCTTCTCCCTATAGCAAGATCACAGCTCCAAGAAAACCACATCGCTGCAGCAGCGGCCACGCAAGTGACAACAGGTATAAGCTCAGAGCACAGAGAAATGTGAAGCGTAGATTTTCCCAAAATGCTTTCAGTCCCTTTAAAAGCATTGCTTCTTTTTGGATTTAACCCCAACTGTCATTTTGACTTTAACAGCAGCGTCCTGAGTGGTGAGCTGCCCCCGGCCATGGGGAAGACGGCCTTGTTTTACCACAGTGGAGGCAGCAGTGGTTACGAGAGCATGCTGAGAGACAGCAGTGAGAATACAGGAAGCACCTCCTCTGCTCAAGACTCCCTCAGTGAGCACAGCTCAGCCACCACCTCCTCCCGACGGAGCTCCAAGAGCAGCAAGAAGAGCAGGAGCAACACAGGTCACATAAACATGGTCTACCTGATTTTACAACAGAAGGACTGAGGAAAAGATATTTTACTCATACGTTTCTTGAGCATAACAGCTGTAGGACTCCTTATTTTCTTTAAAAAGAAAATATACATAAAACACAACCTTACATCCATTCTGTTTCAGCAAGAAGACACACTTACTGTAACAAAACCATGAAAGCTAATCTCATAGCTTTTTTGAATATAACCAATAATCAGTGCACACAATCCCAAAGGCATTTAAAAATTTAACTTATTCTCATTATCTAAGCTGACCTAAAAAAAAAAGTCTTGATTTCAAACACGTGATTTTCTTTTGTCCTTTTCTGGCTGCCCCTCTTCTCACTTGAGCATAGATGGGTAATCTTATAAAAGAAAGCATGATAGAAGTGATGGAGGGAACGATAGAGACCTCGGTGAGGGAATCCATTGTTGGAAAGCGCAATGAAAAAGCAATGAAAGGCAAGTGTAATGTGAAGAAAGCTGTGGTGACAGGAGATGCCAGGTAGGAAAGGTGACCCTGACCACCCATCTGTGAAATGGTAAAAGGGGAATGTGCTGGTGTAGGCTGTAATGAATATATATTCACCAGAACACAACACAGAGAGCTTGCTAATGTGCCTGCCAAATTACTTTGTATTGGTTAAGCCTGAGGATGGATATGTGCATAAAATCAGATTGGAGAGAAGCAGCTCTGCCTGGTGTGTCCCTCATTGATTTAAAGTGGAATTAGCTTTTTCCATCCGAGTGTATGCAGCCTCACCTTCCATCCATGCAGCATAAAATCTGGATTTACTCTAATTTAGCTTTAACCACAACAGATTCTGTGGATCAAACAGCCAGTGCACAAACTGTCACATTTCAGCACAAAGACATGAAGGAATTCTTTGTTGCATTATGGAGGTTAAGGGATGAAGGATTTAGCCTTCATTTAAGAAAACCAAAAGTGCTACAAACAGTGAGATGAAAAAGACTAAAGTAATGTCCAGCCATGATGTTAATCACATCTCAAGCTGAGTCTCTCTTTGTGCCTGATTTCCATTAGATTGGATTAAATTTTTTCATCTTCTTCTCTGACTCAACTCTCTCCCCTTGCGCCGTCTCCTCCCTGCAGACCCTCAGTCTTTCTCTGTCCAGTTATACGCTGTATCCTAATGAAATACAAATGCCTCTGCTTGACCTTTTGGTGCCGCGCTGAGACCAAAAGACAGCTGCAACCTTATTAAAATACACACTTTCTGCTCTCTCACACACTTTATCATTCAGTTTCTCTGATAACTCTCACTCCTGTCGACATGGCTGGCAATTTCTATGCAAAACGCGTTGGTGCATGTGCACATTATAGTGTTGAGCTGGTAGTGCAGATTATAGAGTGACCTGCCGCTGTTATCTAAGAGTTTCACTTTTTTTTTTTTTTTTTTTATCTCATGGTCATACTCCAGCACCTGTTTCTTGTTCTCTTCTCTGTTTTGGAAGATGCTGTAGTTTTCTTTTGTCCCCACTGTCTTCCTCCACTGAGCCCTTTATGTCTCCCTGCTCTTCCAGCCTTGATCTTTATCCTCAGTTCATATTTTTAGATCTGTGTTCTATCTTCATTTTCTTATTGAATGCATTTATAGATTTTGCAAAGCAAAATGATAAAATCGAGCCCCTTTACAAGGACGGTTAACAACATAAACAGGAAAAAGGTAACATGTTTTGTCCACAGGTAACAAACTAATAAATGATTTCTGTAGAAAGGACAGTCATGCCAGACTACTGACTAGATGAATTCACTTTCTGAAGACTTATTGCAGCCTTTATTTTAAGTTAAAAGTGACCCTAAGGACAGTGGCCCCTGCAAACAGACAAAAGGACTGTACAAATATACACCAAAACCTGTGAGATCATCTAATTGGACACACATTCTGAAAAGTCTTGTGATATGTAACATCTCTATTATCTTCTTTTAGGCCTCCAGCGTCGACGTCTGATCCCAGCTCTGACCTTGGACTCTTCTTCCTCATCACCTTCACAGCGGTCCTCCAAACAAGCCATTACTTCCTCATCCTCCTCCTCTTCCAGTCCAGGTGCATGCTGGGTTGATGGCCCGCTGGGTCCACCTACCCCCTCAGGCCACCGGGGAGCGACCGCAACAGCAGAAACTTTTGAGATCAAGGTGTATGAAATAGATGATGTTGAGCGACTACAGAAGAGGAAGGACAAAGGAGGGGGCAAGGTGAGAGGGGGGTCTGGGGGACACGTCTGAGCTCTACAGTTGCTGCAGGCTTGGTGGCTCAGTTATTCGTTGTTTGGAGTTTTGGTTTTATTGTGGTAGATTTTGGGAGAAGGGTGAATGTGAGGCAAAGAAAGTCGAAGAGGCTGAGCATATTAGGTATCAATGATATTGATTTGATGAATAATAGTTGTAAGAAATATTGAAAAACAATAAGCGTTGTGTTGATGAATAACCAGAGAATGAAGCTGGGGAAGAATGTGATGTTGAAGATAAAGGATCTGCACTTATGTGTTGATAGAAACACACACAGTTTGAAAATACAATTTAAAGGTTTTTCAGAAAATGAATGAACAAACATTAGTCCTACATTCCAACAAACACTCTTAAGTTTAATTTACAGGTAATTATAAATTCCTCAGACTTTGCAGAACTGGCTGCAACTCTAAAAATTATTGCAAATGAATGCATGGTGCAAATTTTTCAGGTTTCCATTGTTAAACCTCTGTGTATTCAAGGGAGGGAGCATTGTGAGCTTTGGGAAAGAGGGAGGAGGAGAAAAGCATGAAATATAGATTTTCCCTGCAGAGGCCTTAAGAAAGCTACTTAACCCCCAACTGCTCCAATGAAACTGCTCCAAAATACTTATTCCGTGTCCCAAATACCCAACAGTGGTCACGCTGGGAGAACAATGAGGTGCAAAGGCATACAACTCTGTGAATGTTAAGCATGCTACTGCAGAAAGAGAGCCTCATGTGTTTCACAACTTGTTCCTCCAGAAATGTTAAGGTAAATAAAATCCATTTCTGTCTGTGGGCTCTCTCTGTATGTGTCCATCAGGAGGTGTTGTATGTCAGTGCCAAGCTTCGCTTGTTGGAGCACCGCCAGCAGCGAATCAGTGAAGTCAGAGCCAAGTACCAGTGTCTGAAGAAAGAACTGGAGCAAACTAAACAGCACTTAATGCTGGAACCACACAAATGGACCGCTGAGTGTAAGTGTCGCACATGAGGGAGTGTGTGTTTGTGTGAGAGGGAGATAAGTGTGAGCAACTGCCTGGAGAAAGAATTTTAGGAGATGATTTCCTGAAAATTATTGCATTAAACCCATAAATTATGTGCATTTGTTTAATTCTGTTGTCAGCTTTTTTTGACATTTACAAGTAATCTACTGTATTTTCTGTAGTACTACATCTGTTTTCATTTCATGTTATATGCTTATGATCATTGGGATGGGGATATTTTATCGTGTGGATATATCGTCAAAGAATCCCCAAAAAATTATTTATTTTTTATCATGGATGCAGTTTCGGTGTTCGTTTTCTTTTTTTATAAGTTGGAAAGGTCTTTATTTTTGGTTGTAATTTGAATTGTATGCATATGACTGTACGGTATGTACAGTGTGGCAAAAAATGTATTTAGTCAGCCACTGATTCTGCAGGTTCTCCTACTTAGAATAAAAACAAACCTCTCTCATCTTTCTATGAGAAACAGAAAAAGAAAAAAAAAAACAGGAAATCTCATTGTAAGATTTTTAAAGAATTTGTAAATTATGGTGGAAAACAAGTATTTGATCAGTAACGAAAGTTCAACTCAGTTCTTTGTACCACTAGAAAAGCATAAGAGAGTGCAGACCTCCGTTCGGCAGCCCATTTCCCCTTTACAAAATTCCTGGATCCAGAAGCTGATCCGAAGCACCACCTGATAGCAAATGTAGCGGATAATGTAATTAGCAGCTGATGGAAGTGGTAAACTACTGAAATGTAACTGTGGCATTTACTGACCTTGGTACCGCTGCGTACATACCACCCACCCTGCCACTGACAAAAGTTTGTCAGTGAATTTGATATAAGCACATCAATTTATCATCACGTGTTAGGAAGACACAGATGAGTCCACAGTCCTCGCCAGAGTGGGCATGTCTAGCAGTGACCAAGACTCATTGAAAAAAAAAAAAATTCCTCTATCCAGATAAGCCGGATAAGCACTAAAATGTAATACTTTACCTGTCAAACAGTAATACACACCTTTAAAATTTCAGGCAAATTCCTCCATGCAGATCTCCTCTAGAGCAGTGATGTTTTGGAGGTTGTCGCTAGGTAACAGACTTTTAACTCCCTCCACAGATTTTTTAAAGGCGTTGACGTCAGGACACTGGCTAGGCCACTCCAGGACCTTAAAATGCTTTTTATGGAGCCACTCCTTCGTTGCACGAGCGGTGTGTTTGGGATCATTGGGCACGTTTACATGGACTTTTTTCCCCTTTTGTAATGAAATCATTCTGATTGAGGACTTTAGGGCAGCTGTTTACATGGGAACTAATTCATTTGGATCTGGCGTGTACATGTGCCAACATTTATTCAGAATAATCCTGTCCGACATGCGCAGATTAATGTAAATGAAGTTATTTATTAAAGACGAAGTTCTACAAACTGATCATCATGGTTGTTGTGGTTTCTGCAGGACTTAATCCAGCAGCTGATCCTCAGGTGCTCCTGCTGCACAAAGAGAAAAAGGCGTAGAGACAGAATCTGAATTAAAAAAACTTTCTGTTGCTGTCCAAGGAATTATGTTGTTCACAGCCATCTGTCAAAGTGAGGAAACGTCACTCGTTGCACGTTGATGTCTTGTCAAAGCATGCGCTGTAAGAGCGCAACCTCACAACTTTCCGATTCAGCGTTTACGTGATACCCTGTTCGGTTTGGGGAAAGGAATATTCTACCCCCGTGAAACCGAATGAAAATTCATTCGGTTCAGCACTTTTCATTCGGAAAGAGGTGTTTACATGGAACTTTTTCATCTCGAAAGAGCTTTTAAACCGAAAGCAATCAGTATATTTGGGTCCACGTAAACCCAGCTATTGTCATGCTGGAAGATCCAGCCACGTTCCATCTTCAATGCTCTCTGATGGAAGGAGGTTTTGGATGAAAATCTCACGATACATGGCCCCATTCATTCTTCCCTTAACATAGATCAGTCATCCTGTTTCCTTTGCAGAAAAACAGCCACAAAACATGTTTCCACCCCCATGTTTCACAGTAGGTATGGTGTTCTTGGGATGCAACTCAGCATTCTTCTTCCTCCTCCAAACACGACGAGTTGACTTTACCAGAAAGTTCTATTTTGGTTTCATCTGACCACACGATATTCTCCCAGTCCTCTTCTGGATCATCCATATGCTCTGTGGCAAACTTCAGACAGGCCTGGACATGCACTGGCTAAAGCAGGGGGACACGTCTGGCACTGCAGGACTTGAGTCCCTCTCTGTGTAGTGTGTTGTTATTTTGGTCTCAGCTCTCTGCAGGTCATTCATCAGTTCCGTCCGTGTGGTTCTGGGATTTTTGCTCACATTCTCATGATCATTTTGACCCCTTGGGAGGAGATCTTGGGTGGGGCGTCGGACCGAGAGAGATTATCAGTGGTCTTGTATGTCTTCTATTTTCTTACAATTGCTCCCTCAGCTGATTTATTCACACTAACCTGCTGGCCTACTGTGGGTTCATTCTTCCCAGCCTGGTGCAGGTCTACAATTTTCTTCAGGTGTCCTTCAACAGCTCTTTGGTCTTGGTCATGGTTGAGTTTGGAGTATGATTGAGGCTGTGGACAGGTGTCTTTTATACAGATAACGAGTTCTAACAGGTGCCATTAATACAGGTAACGAGTGGAGGACAGAAGAGCTTCTTTAAAAAGTTACAGGTCTTTGTGAACTAGAAATCTTTCTTATTTGTTATTGACCAAATACTTATTTGCCACCACAGTTTGCAAATAAAAAAAATCCTACCGTGTGATTTCCTGGATTTTAATTTTCTTATTCTGTCTCATAGTTGAAGTGTACCTACTGTATGGGGAAAATTACAGACCTCTCTCATCTTTCTGAGTAGGAAAACTTGCACCATCAGTGACTGACTAAATACTTTTTTGCCCCACTGTAAATGCAGTCATATATGCATACATATGCATGTGACATGACATGAAAGCAACAGCTAGATGTAGTACTAATAACTATTTAATTTATGTTTATGATGACGGCATTGAGACTTTAGTTTCCTTAGTATATCTACACACTGTCTATATTCTTAAGTATAGCTTACTGTATGTCTATTTACAGTTTCTTATTTTTCAAAACATGAAAAAAATAAAAAAATGTTTTAAATTTACAGGCACCTTTAAAAGAATTTCAGTAGGACATCAGGTTTATGTGTTTAGCCAAGGAGGTATGACTTGGCTGTCAGTTAACACCATATGTTATCACATAATATGGTGGATCTGTGTTACTCTATACTGTAGTTAATTTCATGTCCAGAAACTTTCACTCGGTTACAAGCATACTCCTTCATAAGAAGTGTATAATTTACAGATAGTTGCAAATACAAGTTGTAAAGAGTAACAAAAGTGTTTATCAAATTTTATTCAAACAGAAATAAAACTGAATTTGCTGCTTAAATTTTCAAGCAGTGAATTGAGACACATTATATACATCAGTGAATATCTATGGCTGCAGGATAGAACTGGTAGGAAATTATAATTTATTCATCATACTTAATATTCACCAGCCAGTGCACAAGCATGGCACCTGTGCAGCGTGACATTTGTTTTCACTATCTGACAACTGAAGTTTACAGCCCTGAATAAGATGCTTCATCATGATTAGCCTGCAAAGGTCAGATTATTTAGTTCAGTTTGACTTTTCACAGCTATTTTAACCATAGAAATAGTACTGAATATCAATGTATTTGCCTTCTTTCTTGATTTTAAATTAAAGCATTCTTTTACCAAGCAATGATGTATTTTCTCTGCCTGTCCATCTGCATCCAGTTGAGCTACAGCAGCCCTATGAGGTGGACTCTGTGGAGTATTTGGAAGCTCTGGAAACGGTGACGGACAAGCTGGAGAACAGAGTCAACTTCTGCAAAGCTCATCTTATGATGATTACCTGCTTTGATGTGTCCTCAAGACATCGATAGACAGATGGAGGAATAGAGAGCTGGAGGACAAAGAGGTACAAACATCCAGCCTCAATTAAATGTCAGTGTTTAGATCTTTTGCCACAATTAATCAAACACACTGGAAAAATATCTCTTTAAAAATAAATCTTACAATCATACAATCAATGAACTTAAATAGAGCAACATGGGGATTGACTGACTGCTTGATGTTGTATGTGATCCATATGTCTCCTCCAGATGAAAGTAGACTGAAGGACAGATGGATGGATAAACAAAATGGAGATTTCCAGAGAGAACAAACAGACAGATAAGCTTTTTAATTTTTTGGTTGGGGCTTGGAAACAATCTCAGTGGCATTTGTTAAACAGCATCTGATGACCAGGATAGTTTGAACCAAGTGACCAGAACATAAAACAGTTTGACTGCAGCCTGTGTCAAACTTTGAAGAATGTATAGAAAAAGCAGGAGGAGCGAGTTGAACAAAAACAATTTTTTTCAACAACCAGGAGGATAAGAAGAGGTGTGGGAGATAAAGAGAACAATTCTTCCATCTTTTTGGAAGAGCACTTTTTAGAGTTTGGCTGTAAATAGAGTGCTGACTACAGAATGACGCGGTATTGTGCAGAAATGACTGAGAGAAAGACGGATGATTTAGATAAAGTGCCTTGTGAACATTTCTAACAATACCAAGACCAATTCTCTTTCTCTCCAATTTTGTGTACATGCAGTAAGTATGGTGCTAGCATAGAAAAACCCCACAAATATCAGTGTCCTTGGAAAATCTTTTCATTTATAGTCATTTCTAAATGTGATGTTTTACTGTGGGTCAGTGTTTCATAATATGAGAAAGAAAAAAAAAAAGAAGAAATACCACTGTTTCAGTGTGTAGCTCTTACCACATTAATCAGAGAAACCACATTTAAACTGAAATTACGAAAAGTTAAAACTGAAAAGTGAAGAGTAGTGCCAAAACACAAGAATCTAAATGGGAAAAAAAAAAAAGAAGAAACAATTTTCCAAGGACAGGAACACAGAAAAACTGCTCCAAAGCTACTTCCTTGTGGTGATGTTTCTGCCTGAACTTTTCAAACAACCAAACCACATCTGAATTTGGACCCTCTGGGGCATTCATACAGTTCATTTCCCTCCGATACAGATGTGATGGCTTTTTCATGTTCACAAAGCAATGAAATGTCAGAGTCACACGGGAGTGGAAGTGAAAAGGTTTCTCTCTGATCCAGTGTTAAGTACATCCATCCACTGACTGGCTGCCTGCTGACTGACAGGCAGACTGTCTGTTATTTGTATCTGTGTTGTTCTGCTCTATTCTAAAAGAAACTGAATGATTTGTCATTGTGTGTGTTTTATAATAAGACTTCTTTTTTTATTTGTGTGAAATGGGACCATGTAGAGGTACTAGGATACTGAAATAATGAAGAAACAAATTGAGTCTAAGAAAAGTGATACACAAGCACAAAAATTGAACTTTAAGTCCTGTACTTTGGGAACAAAGTTGATATTATATCGTCCGAGTATTGATTTCTAGGACTTTTAAGTAGAATTTAAAAAAAAAAAAAAAAATCTGCCTGGTTCCATTTATTTTGGATGGATAGAAACACTTAAGATTTGTTAATATTACTTATCTATGGTGCTTGAGATGTTTATTATCTAAATGTTTGTACAAATATAAATATAAGAAAGAGCCTGCTTCCCTCTGACAAATAGAGGAACACCCTTCAAATGATTCTTCTACATCGCCCGTCATTACCACCGTTGTCCTCAACATCACCATGTCTCCTCTGTACGGCTTTGACCTGCAAACAGAGAGCATCTCTAACATCCTGTTGATCCTCTCTAAGAATAAAGGAGGACCAAGCACTGACTTCAGGAGTGGAAATGATGGAATGATTTTGGTATGATTAATGAAAGTGTTGAACTACATTTATCACTGCTTTGTTTCACTGGACAGCATAGTGTCGGTCCACATGGGGCTGCGTAAACAGCTACAAGCCATTAATTTCATTTGCTGAGGGAGAAAGCTGCAAGCTAATTTGGTGAGAAATGACCCTAGAAACCAAGATGTGTTTAAGTGTTTTCATCTGGCATCCTATTCTAATCTCCCAGTTCACCGTGTAGGTCATGAATGAAAGCTTATTTATTTCAGCTCGAGAGAGCAAAGTTGTTCATTAATGTTCTTATTTATCTATACATTATCTCAAAAAGTTACTATGCATTTAAGAAAAATAACTGTACATACTTTGAGGAGTTCATGTCATATATAAAAAGTATACTGTGTGCACATATCATATATGCGCTCATTTTTATTTTATATATATTTTTTGTGTTGGTTTCATTTGCTCCTGTTGTTCCTCTTGGGAGTTTTTGATGAGTTTGAGTTTCCAAAAACATTCAATCTCTTCATGGTTGCAGTCAGGTCCAAATGTATGTGAATATGGCTCAAGTTTTGGTGCTGTACACTACTTCAATGGATTTGAAGTACGGTAATCAAGAAGTGTAGATTTTATATTTTCAAGAAGTTTAACAAAAAGCTGTTTTAATGGTTTTGGATTTATAGCATTTTCTTCTTTCTTCCTGGTATTTTTTACAGGCTCATAAGCAGTTTCATAGCTAGATGGGGCCTGCTTTCAGACGACAATGACGACAGAATTATCAGTGAAGAAAGACTCCCTATTGATGACTGGCAAAGTCAAGAACTCATTCAAGGAGGTCTCTTGATTGTCAAACTCAACAATCACGAGATGCCTACTTGAATGTAAATACAAGAGGTTTATGTCACAATGTCAACCATAAACCTTTTCATATTACAGAATGTAGTAAAGACCAGCTCACACAGTAAACACAATAAAGGTAATGAAAAAAAAAAGAATATTAGAAATCATATATATATATATATATATATATATATATATATATATATATATATATATATATATATATATATATATATATAATATATATATATATATATATATATATATATATATATATATATATATATATATATATATATATACACTTCAAACACTTTGACTATTATGATTCAAAACCATTGTGGTGATGTGCGCCGGCAAAATAGTTGAATAGGTTAATGGCCAGATACATGAACCTGACTATCCATGATAACTGGAGCAATGGAGTTGTTTAACCGTAGAATGACGGTCAGTTTTTGGTTGCTGCTTGAAGTGAATTGCCTATACAAGTATGAACTAAAGCCTTGTGTAATTAGCGGTGGATGATTTTGGAAACCTGAAGCTCTGAATGAACTAAAGCCTGTACATGTTTCCAGTGTTAAGATGCTATGTGGGAGGTTTCTTCTCTGACATTTCACTGCCAACTCTACTGTGGTAGCGCTTTATAATTCAAGCAATAACTCAAAATCATTGGAGGTTTGTAAGTCTATATTATTTGAACCCAGTACAAGTCTGTGTAAATTATGTGGAGTATCGAATGAAATACTAAATCTTTGTAATGGATTGTTAGAGGACAAACAGAAAAAAAGAGAAGCAGTCTAAAAAACAAATGGACATGTTTGATGTAAGATGTTTTTCTGAGGCATTGATGAATTATAAATGTGTTATCTAAAAATCTGACACATAGCATCTTTAAGATCTTGAGGAGGGCCGTTTTACAGCCCATCAGACCACATTTACAAAAATCCAAAATTGTCATCAGTCGCAAGAGACAACTTTGGCTCTGTGAAGTCTAAAGGAAAATATCCGGTAAACCAATGGGAACAAAAGTTCTGTCTGCTCAGAGACAAGTTTTAATACATAATTATGAGAAAATGTGATCTACAGTATTCTAACATTTGTGTTGTCTATATGATTCAGGATCATACTGTCCTCTGAAGACTTCCTGCCTTTGTAAAATGTGGTCTGACACATTGTGTTGATGGAAAAGAAATATGGAGGGATGTAAATAAAGGAATGTATTGAAAGCATTTCACATCTGGTTGTTTTTTTGCACACCGAGAAGCGCTGGTCAGACATGTGTTGTGCTGTCTGTCTCCATCTTGATGAGATATCCAGATTTTACAGTATGACTCAAACACGTAAGAATTTAAAAGATGAGGCCGAGCTAGAAGGCAGATGAGCCATTCATACGCTGACAAGTCAGTGTCTGTTGTCTACGAATAGCTGTTAAATGCGCACAAAAGACAGACATCTGAAGAATTTGACTTGGTTTGTCAGTGTCTGTGTGTGGACCTTTGCTACCCTGTTGGCAGTTTTCTCTGTTGCCCTGTTGAGCCTTTGATCATTAATGCACAGCAGGAAACGGCAAGGATTGGAAAGAGGCCTGGCAGTAAGAGGAGAAAACGTGTATCCAAGGAGAAATGTATGGGGATAAAGCCAGATAAAATGCATTACAGGATGTATTTCCATTTTATAAGGGTGAAAGAGAGGATGAGATTTGGAAGAACTGAGCAAGTTTATTAGAAATGAAACTACTAAATGTACTGGATTCCTTAAATTTGAACTTTGGGAAAGGGGTAGGTAAAGAAAATAGTCTTTAAACTTATTGCTACCAAATGTCACATGGTTATAGGAAAAAGCAACCCAACTGGTTTACCACCTTCCTTCACTTTACTCAATGTTTACCATTTTTACCCTCATTTAAGGCTTTTCTGCTGGAATCCTGTAGGATTAAAGTTTATTTGTTAAATCACCGAGACCCGTCTCTGAATTAAATTTTCTGCCCAGAAATGAATGAATATCCTAACTTACAGCTTTGAAGCATCAGATGAGAGCAAGCAATGCTGGTTTAGGGCAGTTACATGAATTTCACAAGAATGTCTAACAAGTGACTGCTCAATTTCCATTTTAATGTTTACCTAAAGTAAATGTCTTTTAAAGTTTCTAAATACTTTTGTAACTCTAAAACCTTATGTTATTAGAATTACATTAAGAAATTTGACCATTTCAATGTCAGCAAGCACCTCTATGGCTGGTTTTAACAGCCGGCTTTGATTAAGGAGAATTATGATGAAAGATGACAAAACAGAAATATGATGGAGATGTACAGGTTTACTGGGAAATGCTTGTCATATAAAGTGAGATTACATCCATCCATTTTCTGCAAACACCTTCTCCATCTATCCCAGAGATCAGAGGACAGGTCATCAATCCACAACAGGGCAACATGGAGGCGCACAATCACTCACCAGCTACAGTCAGGTTAGACTTTACACAGTAAATAAACATCTTTAGGAGTAATACTCACCGTCTGCTTGTTGGTATAGCTACTCTGTCATCTAGGTTGTGGTAATCCTACGAGCTTGAATCGAGGGCAACTGGACTTCTTGAAAATGGTTTGCCTCTCATCCTAAAGGCTTCATCAGCTCTAAAATGGACTGCTGAGGAGTTACAGGCTTATAAGCTGCTGCTTGACTCTCCTCCGGCAATTTCTAAACCTTTCACACCTATAGCCCACGACCAAAACACATCACATGTTGGTCAAACAGGTAAACGACTCACAAGTGGCAACAACCCTACTGATCCACAGAACGGTTGGATGGGTCAACAACACTCGTGTGACTTCAACAACTCTCAAGTATAAACCGCTTGTAAGCCTGGACTTCCTCACTAGTGACTTTAGAGCTGAAAAGGCCTTTAGGATGAGAAGCAAAACGCTTTCAACAGACAATAGTCCAGTTGCCTTTGATTCAAGCTCTTAGATCACCATCTCCTTGTTACTGAAGTTTGAACACAAACGGATCATTAAAAATAAGAAAGAAAGAAATGGGGGAAGTCTGTCATCAGTTTCTGTTGTTAGAACTTAGAGATCATTTTTAAATGCAGAGTGAGAAGATCTTATAGCAAAACAGATTATAATCAAACAGCTTGCCAAACCAGCGGTATGTCCTGATTTGGCCAAATAGAGGAATGTTGCGATTGTCATAAAAATACTTGTTAAATATTTTCTCTAAAATGCTGCATTTCTCTGCAGTCTACAGTTAGAAAAATGTACATCCAAAGTAAACTCCGACTGCTAGATGAGCCTTTTGCTTGGATTTGGATCACGTGTGCTTTAGCTAAATGTAAAGACATTTTGTAGGAGAGGAATGAAATGAACAAGGGATGGGAGTGAGACATGACAGCAGGAGTACCGAGGGTATAAAGGTGACGTGCTGCAGCAGGAGGAGAGCCTGAAACAAGGGTAAAAACTGAAAACAGGGAAGAATTAATGACAGAAAAGTGAAGGAAGGTGGTTAAAACCAATTGGCGCTTTTTTCTAACTCTGTCCACAGACTGACAGTGAAAGACGAGATGCTAATGAGTGGTGAACTTAGTTCAACGCATTTGTGGAGGAATGACAGAAATATTTTTGAAAGAGTGGATGACAGAGGGGGAGAGACAGAAGGTTTTGATTAGGCAACAGTAAATCTAACTTGATAGACATTATGAGGTGAAAGAAGAGAGAGGGGAGAGACTGAAAGTAACATCTACTGAAATGAGTGGTAGGAAGAGACAGACTCTTCCCTGAGCTGTCCTTCAGGCTCTGAAAAGGAATAAACCCACGCCTTTTTTCTTTCTGACACACAAAGAAAAACCATGAAAAGACTTTTAAATTATTTCTATCATCATTTTCAATAAACAGAAAATATGTCTGCAAAAACTACATTACAGAGAGGAGTTCATAGCAGGACAGAAACATTTTTCCGACTGCAGGACGACATGACACACACAAGCACACAAAGGTTCAGGTTTTCTCACAGGAAATGCTGTCATCAGTCTGTAAACAGCTGAATTTTGGGATTAACATGGGAAGCGTCAGGGAGTGTGTGAGAGAAACACACTCAGGGCTCGCACACTGACACAGTAACACACACAAAACAGGGATTAACAAGGGAAGTGTGTGTGATGGATATGCATGGACCATGATGGATGTTTTGAAAACCTGGATTTACTAAACCAACACAAACACAAGCATGTGCGCACACACACACTCACAGAACTGTGGCCCTTACATCCCTCATCATGATGGAATCTACAGATTACATAGGAGACGGGGCCACGGGGGCCACCCTCTCGCTTGGTCTCTCACTCAGAGACTGAATGGGGGAAGAAGAGGCAGCAGATAAACTGCAGAAATATCACGGCCACAACGTCAACGTGTCAAAACAAGCTGCCAGCAGTTACTTAGCACTTAAAATATCATGTGCTGTCTTCAGCGAAAAGCTGGTTCTGGAATATCCTCACTAATATATGGTAGCGGTTATCAAACTGGACCCCTGTGGGGGGTTGGGGAAATCCCATTTTTCCGCTGGTCATCCACAGCAAGTAAATGTTAATGGAACTAAATCTCTTTATGAGACAGCATGTTTAAAGTGAGGCTGATGCCTGTGGTGGGCGGTGGAAGACCAATTTTCTACCCCCCCCCCCCCCCCCCCACACACACACACACACACACACTTCAACTTTTACTTCCGTCTACTTGCTTTTTGCTGCTGTAACGTCTGAATTTGTTGGTCTACAAGATGAATAAAGTATATATATATATTTTTTTTATCTTATATTAAGCTGACAAGCAAGACAGTCTCAGAGCAGAAGTGGTGTGTCGGGTGGTGCAGTGTAGCAAACAATCTTGTCACAGCAGAAAACATGAAAAAGGCAAGTTTGTCCATATGCCTAAAATATAGAAACATCACAATCCATTACTGTAAACTGTGAAATAATATAATATAAATACCATCAGGCTGTTGTTTCAAATAGATCAGCAGAAATGACCCCGCATACAAAGATTTCAGTCCCTAATATCTGGCTTAATGCCGCAAACTACAACCCTGTATGTTAATTCACCCCTGAACCATTTGCATGTGAAAGAGGGAGAGGAAGAAGAGAAACTAAAGCAAATGTGGAAAATGTTGTGCAGGATGAGTCTTGAATGGTTTTTTATAAGGGTCAGCAAACTAACATCAATCCTCAACTTCTCATTAGCATCACATCACCAGTAATAATGTATGTTAACATCTTGGTAAGAAATCTCAATGCACAGACACAAGGCAGCTGGTTGTAAAACTGCAATGTTTTGCACAGTAGACCAACTTCACCACATGTACCAATGATGCTGTCACCACCAAGCAGACACCTCAGCTTTGCTATCTCTACACACATGATGGCACAGTGCTGAGTTTCCTCTGTGAGGTCTGAATTACCAGCGGGAGACAATCCTGGTTAGTCAGGGATAACTTTTTTTTTTTTTTAGCACAACACAACCACTGTAACTGTCATACCCACATATATTTATGCTGAACTATAATACTTTATACCAAGAAGTTGAAGGACAGACTAGGGATGGATACAAAATTTTTATTTTTTATTTTCTCCACTTTTTCGTCCGTTCCACATAGAAGCTTTAGATATCCACATTTTAATGTCTTCTGGACGACTGGTGCTCCATCTCACTACAACATTCCCCCATCTTCCCCATGAGGTCAGTCGTTAGGGGATGATCCTCACCATGAGTAATTCTTATGATTTCAAAGGCCTGCAAAAGAAAAAAATAGCACGATCAGTGAGTTACTTCACCTCATTCATGTAAAACCAAAGATATGTTTTACAAAATACAAATGCATATATAACACATTTTAGAAAGCTGCTTTGATTGTGCCATCATCAGTACTGTGAAAATCTGATGTCTCTTACCTGTTTGAATGTGTCCAAAGCTTCCTTAATGTGTTCCAGATAATGCTGCAGCTTTCCCACTCTCATCAGCTGCACCCCGTGAACTGGATGTGGATCAGGGTAGTACTGCCTTCATACACAAGACAGGCAGAAAAGATAAAATCACAATCCTTTCAACATGACTTCAAACTGTTTTATTTGCATTTTTATGCCTTTCACTCTAATGCTCTTCTGATATTATTGATATTCTTGGAGTTTTCATTTTATTTCAATGTTTCTTCCCAACAGAGAAGATAATATATGGGAAAGTTGCACAGTTCTGTCCCTGGATGTACATGTATGTACAAGTAAATGGGTCCACTATTGCCTGACCAGGACAGTTTGAGGTTAAATTATCTCTCTATGATTTTTCCTAGGAAGCCAAACTGTGCAAAACTCCAATAAGAGGAACAGACTATTTGCTTTTATTTCTTATGTAAGCGAACCATCATGCACTGTGTCCTCCTCACATGGATTGCTGCAAGTGGATCTGGATTGGCAGGTTGAGTAGTGCACCATGCAGCCTGTCAAAGCAAATGATGAGGCTCAATTTATATGACAGCTCCCAACACTGACTGCAGGATTTGGTTTAATTTTACAATTTGCTCTTGCACTCTGAGGTAAACCCTCAGCGTGGACTCACACAGCTACACTAATAATCTGCTGTGCTCGTCAGTGTCTGAATCAAAGTGTGATACAAATAATGTCAGGACTGAGTAAGAAAGCAAACTAACAGCAGGAGAAAAAGAGATTATTCAAACGTGCAAAGGTTTGCATTATGCATGTCTCCATGTTTACCTGAGAATGTGAAAGAGTGTGTGTTTGTATGTTTGTGCCTAACAGCCAGCTCTTCTACCAAATTAATTTCCATTCTGGTTTAACATAAAAACTACAGCATGCAACATGATGTGCAGAGCGTGTGCAGATTTACACACAAATACACAATCACAGACTGATGCAAAAAACTGCTCACAATCCCAACACACAAAGGAACCGATATACTTAAAATGTCATAATTGTTCACAGATACTTGTATTCACTTTACAGTAAGATGCCATTTTTTGTATTTGGTGTTCTAAAAACAAACAAAAAACCACAACTCACTAAGCAAATGTGACTTTTGCTGTTTTCTCTTGTTCTTTATTCTTCCATTGCTGTACGGTAATCGAAACCATTTTCCATTTCCTTTGCTTTACTCTGCTCCTTCATGTTAATATTTGCACTTTTTACATTGCTGGCTGATTAAAGTTGCTGACATTGTTCAGGTGGATCACTCCCCCCCCCCTCCCTCCCCCCACCTCCCTTCATCTGCAGGTCTCCATTCATTCTTCCCCTCCACTTTACTTTTCCTGCCATTCTTAATTTTCCTGCCATTTCCTGACTGTTCTTCTGTTTTCTCTGAGATAGTGAATGATCTAGATACACAAGAACAAACTCAAAACTTTAATTATCTGGCACAGCTTCTCTCATAGGAAACACAGACATATATGCACACACACTCCCACACACACAAACATTAATGTATGAGCATGCATACAAAGATAAGGTCAATATGAATCCACTTCACCCTGTTTAACCTGGTTTATTTGCCAGATTTCAGCACTCTGCAAAGTAAATAAGTGGGTTTAACAAGCTCTCAGTTTAACTTTACGAATAAATAGTTTATCATCTAATTTCACCAAAAAACTAATTAAAATGTCATCATTATGGACAGAAAACAACAACCTTCTTTGGTTAAAAGGTTAAAATTTTCCCACTCTGTTATTGTTAAGTAATATCAACCAGAAACATGTCTACCTCCACATCCTCTCTGATCATTTTCCGGTACAGTTTTTCCTCGTAGTCCTAATGGCCCATTTGTTCACAACTTCAAGATTAGCTAAACCATGAACTGACAGACCCAGCAATTACAGAGGTGCCCCCCTCGATTCCCATGGTTAAAATTTAATCAGTAAATAGAGAGTTCAGAGACTAAACAAAACAGTATTACTCCTCCATGAATAATAACAAGTTGCAATATTGATTCAATTATCAAGCAAGCAACTCAGGCAGCCATGACAAGTAAAAATGCACGTCAAGACCACACACCAATTATGTTTCTTTTTTGCATACAGACCAACAAGGCAATTAAAATAATTTCATTAGCTTGCTGTCTCCTGATTTATCCCCTAATTTCTATTCCTGTGAGAGTAAATTAAAGAGAAATACGGTCGTACAGTTGTATGCAGCTAGTTTAGAAAGTCATAGCTCTCGGCTAGGAGGGAGAGAGAGGGAATGAGGAGGAGAGATTAATAGTTGGGTAAAAGTAACGTTTTCTGGCAAATGCAGTGGAACTAATGAGGCACTTGTCTGGAACAAAAGATCCACGTCCTGCTGTTTGTGAGAAGGAAACATGGCTTGACTTACAAAGGGGAAAACTGATTATAGAGAAGGAAAATACATTGATGATACTGTAGGCTCCAAGCTTTCTGACTGGTTGTCATTTGATTTGAGTTCAATGTAATATGATGAGGCAAAGTTCAGTCACCTTTAAATCAGGTTTAGCAAGTCTTTCTTACTGAAAAGTCCACACTATCTGTATTTGGGAGAGTCCAGTGAGCCACAGGACGACCAGACAAAAGTACAGTAATCTATAAAACTGACTTGCAACCTTTGTTGTTTTGGTTATAGCTCAGTAACACCCATTCAGGACCGCTCTATCCAGGCTAGTTTGTGTATGAGCAGCGCGTACTTCGGTCAAAGAGGGATGCTCTTCTCTGACATGAATGTCTAAGGAGCAAATTGACCTGCATTTCACGAGAAAGGCTATATTTGAAAAACTTTGATCTCTACCAAAATGTACATTCTTCAACTTTTCCAAAATTCAATTTGCCATCGTCTATCTGCCTTCTACTTCAGACTTTGCATGAAACATTTTTGCACCACTAGAGAGCAGATGAACAGCTCTGTAATGCTGTTGGCTTTAAAGGTCTTTGCATTTTATATCGTACCATCAGCAGATTCATTCAGACTGATATCGTGGGTGCACTTGGCTGGTCCACCGAGGCTTTTGTCGATGCATAAATCTTATGCAATAGATATCTCTCCCTAAGTCTGCTGAATGCTAATGGACACCAGTACATCCAGAGGGATAAATCCTTGCTCATTTATTCTGAGGAATAAAAACTGTACGATACAAAGAGGGAAGTTTTAGACATTTCTGTTTGTGCTGTCCTGCAAAAATTTTAACAGATTGTTACCTTAGAAGGTTTTACAAAGTGGGAAAAGAAATAAAAACCACACTGAGCAACAAAATCCATTTATAAAGGCTTTAAGCTTAATTTTATGCGTAACCTATATTTGTATGTCTGTTCTCATCAAAACACACATGCATGGCTTCTCATATTCATGAATGTGTATAAGCACATCTTTAATAGGAATATATGTGTAACATGGAGATGTTCAATGAGCCTGGCGTGTGCAGCCTGCAGCAGGTGTGTATTATTCTAGGAGAATAACCTCTCTGCACATCACAAACTGAATAGAGAAACCGAGAAAGGACCTGCAGAGAGACTGAAAGAAGAAAGGAATACAGAATGAGGGGAAGGACAGGAGAAAGAGAGACATTGAGAACTCCTGCAGCTATCTTTCCTCCCTGCCTGTGAAGAGCCCAGAGGAAGATAGTAGATGAATATGGAGGACCCTCCTCCCACTCTCACTTTTTTTTCACGAATCGCTTCTCTTATTTTATTATTTTTCTTTCATTGTTGTCTTCTCTCCTGCCAGAGTAAGGCTAAGAACATCCCATCTGTTTTTCCCCCACCATGCTTCTCTGTTTCTTTGTGATCCTTATATCACTTCATTTATGCCAACCCTCTTCCCCTCCTCCTCGTTCGCTCAGGTTATCATCACCATTCAACCTGCACCTTTCTGCACCTCTCTCATTTTTCATTTAGGTTATTCCACACCAGATTCTCCTTCCCCCTGCAGGTTCAACTTATGGATTTTATTGAAAAATTCATGTGAAAACTTCTATTAAGTTGAAAAGACCTTGGAAAATATTCTAAAGTTCCACCCCAAATCCCTTTTTAAAGTCATACATTTTTAAGTTTGATCTTTGGAGTAAAACTTTCTTTTTTTCCTCGGTGTTCCCCCAATTTACGTATTTTGGTGGGTTGAAGTTTGCACAGAACATTCAGAAAAACGGGGATAATTTATAAGGAGAGATTGAATTTCCAGTCAAACTGGTACCAGTAAAAAATTTCCAAACCATATAAAAGATTTCCAAAAACGTGTATTCCCCCTCTTTTTCCTTTAATGAAATAAAACCACTCGCTGCCTGGCAACCAAAAAAAAAAAGTCACCACCAAAAAGAAAAAGGTCATACACTCGAATATTTCACTGGAGCGCCTTTAGCTTTGATTACAGCAGCATTCACTGTGGTGGTGTTTCATTAAGCTTCTGCCCTTTCACAAGATTTATTTCCAGCCAGTTTTGAATTAGTTTTTCACCAAAATCTTTTTTTGCTAATGGGAGAGTTGGACTACTGCACAATGCCCTCTCCAGCACACCCCAAAGATTCTCAGTGGGGTTCAGGTTTGGATTCTGGTGGCCAATCCATGTGTGAAAATGATGTCTCATGCTCCCTGAACCACTTTTTCACAATCTGACTTGATGTATCCTGGTGCTGTCATCTTGGAATATCTCCATGCTATCAGGGAAGGAAAAATCCATTTATGGTCAAAGCTTAAAGGGATATTGTGTAAGTTCCCCTGTTATTTATTCACAAAAACTGATTATTTGGTTCAAAAGTGTTTTTTCATTAATCAGTAATCACTCCCATCAACAAACTGAAGTGCTCCTCTAAGTTCTAAATTTGCCGTTCGTATCATTCATTTACACATCGAGCGGGGGGGCTCGGTGGAGGCTGCCATGTCGTATCGCCATGTTTTTGCGTTCAGGAGAAGCGTGACAGCAGGAAAACACAGAAACTCACCGGACACACCGGAGTTTTCAGCTCAGTTCGAGGTAATGCCTTTGAAAAGTCACCACGCTGCAGTGGGGAGAAACTAGTATCTCACTGATGCTGGGTTCAGGTGCAGTCGGGCAGACGGCCGTTGGTAACAAACCAGATGTCATTTTAATCAATGAAGCCGAGCGAAAGACAGTAAAACATGGGTCAGGGAAAACAATACGACATCGCCATGACAACAAATCAGATGTGGACTGATGTCACTGTAACTGACGGACCACGTCTTCACATAGAGGCCGGTGATAACTTTACATGCATCGGCTGTCGTCGGTCTGCCCGGTTCCATGCGAATGCAGCATGAAAAGTACGAGGGAGCTGCTAGCGATTACACAGTGTCCCTTTAAAGTTAATATTTATTATCCAGACATCATTTTGTACAACAAAACCGGATTTAAGTGGCAGCTGAAGGTATCAATAGACATATCAAGAGACAGAAAACCTCAATAAGCATACTAAATATATATACAGGTACTACCCAAAAAATTAGAATATCCTGAAAAAGTTTGTGTATTTCTGTAATTCAACTTAAAAGGTGCAATTTACATATTTTTTAGACAAATACTAGTGAATCAATATATTTCAAGCTTTTGTTCGTTTGGATGTTGCTGA